>SZWC01000155.1:352000-370268 GCA_023375785.1 Penium margaritaceum | reverse complement strand
GATCTGCTGCCTCCGCGGGTCGAAGAGCCGGTACACCTTGCTCCCACTCTCGTACCCGACGAAGATGCACCGGTGAGTCCGTGGGTCCAACTTGCCCCGCCCCTCCCGTGCCTTCACAACAGCATGTGCAACGCAGCCAAAAGCACGGAGGTGAGCCACAGTTGGCTTCCTCCTGCTCCATACCACTTGTGGCGTCTTCCACACCCTGGACTCCGCATCTTTCAGCGGCTTCATCGGTGTCAGGTTCATGATGTATGCCGCTGTCCGTGCCTCCTCCTCCCAGTACTTTTACGCGAGGCCGGCATTGCTCAACATAGACCGGAACATGTTTAGGATGGTGCAGTTCGCCCTCTCGGTGACGCCATTCTCTTGCAAAGAATGTGGCATAGTTTTCTACCAGGCCATCTGTTGGAAATCATCGACTCCGACAAGAGTTATTCTGACTTCTCAATAACGGTTCAGGTCCGAGACCAAACCACCTTGACCCAACGGCCCTCGGTCAGACTAACCGTTGAGCCCAACATGTCAAGCCATCCCCTAATAACGTGACATCTGTCAACCGCGTCCGGCTAGCGCAAAGAGGCCGTTGCTCTGCTTGTTTGTCCTGTCCTGTCCTTTTATGACCGAGGATGTTCATTCCCTCGAGTTAACCAGAACAGTTCTGCTCATCTTGTTCCCCTTTGGTTCTGCGGCTTCGCCGTCGTGTCTTTGCTCTGCTCATCCCTCGCATTTTCTGTCTTCGCCAACTCTCAACGCTTTGCTCTGTCACTCTCGCTCCTTCGCTCAGCTCTCATACTCCGCCAGGTGTCGCTCCCCGCGTCAGCACTCTCTCTCACATCAACCTGTCTACCTCAACTACCTCGCGTCTTATCCTCTATCAGCTCCCGCGACTAACTCCTCGGACCGCTCTTGCTTACCGTGATGTACATGTGCATGTTCCGATGCTTCTGCCTGGTTCTGTTGCCGCTCTTCTCGTGTCTACATTCTTCTGACATGGTATCAGAGCATCAGGTAACATCACCTGGTGCCTTGGAACTGCGTCATCACTCTCCCGCCATCTCTTCTCCAACGCCTGTACTCACATTCATCTATCGCTACTACCGTCACCCCGCGCCTCTTTGATTCATCCGCAGCTGACATCAGCAGCCCCGCCTGACAAGTTCTCCACGCTGAAGAAATACCTTGTCATCCCAAGGAAGCCCTACGCCCATTTCCGCGCCCGTGGCCAAGTACCAGTGACTTGTCGCCCACATCAACTGCAAGAAACTCTCAAGCCGCCATCTGCCGTCAACCACCAAGAAGCTTCCTGCCGCCCGCCATCTGTTGCCCCTCATCACATCTGCCTCCGCAAGCATCTCCTCCTCTTTAATCATACCTTATCAGCCTCATCTGTCCCTCCTCGCCGTCATCCTCCGCCCGCCCTCGTTCATCATCTTGAGCCGCCCTCTCGCATCGCCGACTTGTCTCGTCAACAGCTGCAGCCAAAACTGCCGCCGTCAGGATATCGGACACCACCAGTCTTCCTGCTCCACTCCCGAGCCAGCTGGGGAATAAGCTATCACTCTCCTGACATCAGCGGTCCAGTGGATCTGCCCGCTGCCTGACTCCCTCTACCGCAACCAACCTCTTCCAGCTGACAGGACATCGGACACCACCAGTCTTCCTGCTCCCACTTCCGAGCCAACTGGGGGAACAAGCCATCACTCTCCTAAACGTTAAAAGAAGTAGTTGTGTCACTCTGCCTTCCTACCGCATTGTCTTCCATCTCGGCTCTCTCCGCTCGCGTCTCTCACTGTCTCCCGCCTCCTTTATCAGCATCAGCCTTCGGCCTTCATCTTCGCTCGTCTCCGTCATTCCTCCTCCTCCTCGCTCCAGTTTCATCTACTTCATCAGGCACTCGTTCCTGCCTCATCTCTCCTTCACCATCATCAGCATTATTCACCTTCCATTCATCATCCGCATCAGCATCGCTTTATCATGCACGAGGTTCCTGCCCTGCGCCCACTCATCAATCAATCGCTTCCTCCGCTTCCGCATCGTCTTCAGTTCGGCACAAGGATCCGCCCGGTCGCATCGCCCTTTTCCGCGACGACCTGCACCCACGTAGAAACGTCCTTCAAGCGCAAGCGGCTCGCCCCTGCGCCCACTCCATCATCTATCAATCCTCTGCCATCATCCGCTTCCGCTCCGCTCGGCACAAGGTTCCGCCCGGTCGCATCGCCCATTGCGCAAAGACCTGCGCCCACGCCAAAAACATCCGTCGCGCACGAGGTTTGCCCCTGCGCCCACTCCATCATCAATTACTACTCCATCAGTATCATTCTCTGCTCGGCACACGGATTTGCCCGGTCGCATCGCCTGCTCTGCGACGACCTGCGCCTACGTCGAAATTCCCCAAGCGCACGAGGTTACTTCCCTGCGCCCATTCAACTACTCCTCGTCCCTGCTGCTAACTGCTCTCGTGCTCATCTGATCACCACTCTCGGCTTAACCTCTCATTCTTCAATCGTGATCCGCCGCTTCAACTGCCATTGCCCTTCTCCTCCATCTAGCATGGCCAACCCTTGGGATGGCTGCCCCATTCTTGACGAAGATGGAAGCAACATCTACAGCTGGTCACATAATGTGCTGACCTTGACCAGCACCATCTNTCCTCGTCCCTGCTGCTAACTGCTCTCGTGCTGATCTGATCACCACTCTCGGCTTAACCTCTCATTCTTCAATCGTGATCCGCCGCTTCAACTGCCATTGCCCTTCTCCTCCATCTAGCATGGCCAACCCTTGGGATGGCTGCCCCATTCTTGAAGAAGATGGAAGCAACATCTACAGCTGATCACATAATGTGTTGACCTTGACCAGCACCATCTCTATCAAAGAATACCGTGTTTCCGACTTCCTTCTCAGGGCCTACGAGCATTAGCGCACGCCTCAGCATCCTTCACATCTCTACAATGCAACCTTCCTTCTGATATGGGGACATCTCTTCAACCTCGTGGATATGTCATTCCATCACCTACGCATCAATGCAAGGAATGGACCAAAACTCCGGTTCAACCTGCAGCAGGAAGCATGGAAACAGCGATGGATCACTCTCTCCTGCCGAGACAATCCCATCATTCCACCGCTGCCTACGGACCCCAACTCCAGATCCTTCCTCAAAATTGATCTGGTACCAACGGAGGAAGAAGAGGAAGAAGAAGAGGAACCAGTAGAAGAAGGGTCCCAAGTACCTGCCCCTATCTTTGCCATAGTGGGACAAGGACAAGCTGCCGAAATCATCTACAAGGAAGTGAGCATTATCCAAAAATGGCAAACTCAAATCTACAACCTTCTCTACCCAGAGCTCGTTCGTGGATTTTCAACTACCAAATCCTCCTTGGAAGATCCAAGTATCTTGGCAAGCGCTGCTCCCCAGCTGAGATGACCAGAAACCAGGATAGCCTTGACTACGGTCTCTGTGCATGGCTGCGACGCTTCATGACCAGAGACCTGCACTATCTGGTGGCAGCTCATCCAAATGATCAGCACGCCATGTGGAAGGGTCTTCTTGAACACTGTAATGGTCAACTCCCAGAAGATTGGGAATAATGCTGCCACTAACTCTTGTCGGACTCAGGGGGTCTGTTGGAAATCATCGACTCTGACAATAGTTATTCCGACTTCTCAATAACGGTCTGAACCACCTTCACCCAACGGCCCTCGGTCAGACTAACCGTTGAGCCCAAAATGTCAAGCAATCTCTTAATAACGTGACATCTGTCACCCGCGTCCGGCTAGTGGAAAGAAGCCGTTGCTCTGCTTGTTTGTCCTATCCTGTCCTTTTATGACTGAGGATGTTCATTCCCTCGAGTTAACCAGAATAGTTCTGCTCATCTTGTTCCCCTTTGGTCCCGCGGCTTCACCGCCGTGTCTTTGCTCTGCTCATCCCTTGTACTTTCTGTCTTCGCCAACTCTCAACGCTTCGCTCTGTCACTCTCGCTCCTTCGCTCAGCTCTCATACTCCGCCAGGCGTCGCTCCCATCGTCAGCACTCTCTCTCACATCAACCTGTCTACCTCAACTACCTCGCGTCTCAGCCTCTATCAGCTCCCGCGACTAACTCCTCGGACCGCTCTTGCTTACGCTGACGTACATGTGCATGTTTCGATGCTTCTGCCTGCTTCTGTTGCCGCTGCTATTGTGTCTACATTCTTCTGACATGGTATCAGAGCATCAGGTAACATCACCTGGTGCCTTGGAACTGTGTCATCACTCTGCTGCCATCTCTTCTCCAACACTTCTGCTCACATTCATCTATCGCCGCTACTGTCACCCCGCGCCTCTTCGCTTCGTCCGCAGCTGACATCAGCAGCCTCCGCGGGTCGAAGAGCCGGTACACCTTGCTCCCACTTTCATACCTGACGAAGATGCACCGGTGAGTCCGTGGGTCTAGCTTGCCCCGCCGCTCCCGTGCCTTCACAACAGCATGTGCAACGCAGCAAAATATACGGAGGTGAGCCACAGCTGGCTTCCTCCTGCTCCATACCACTTGTGGCATCTTCCATACCCTCGATTTCGCATCTTTCAGTGGCTTCGTTGGTGTCAGGTTCATGATGTATGCCGCTGTCCGTGCCTCCTCCTCCCAGTACTTTTACGCGAGGCCGGAATCGCTCAACATAGACCGGAACATGTTTAGGATGGTGCAGTTCGCCCTCTCGGTGACGCCGTTCTGTTACGAGAATGTGGCGTAGTTTTCTACCAGGCGATCTGCTGGAAATCATCGACTCCGACAAGAGTTCTTCTGACTTCTGAATAACGGTTCAGGTCCGAGATCAAACCACCTTGACCCAACGGCCCTCGGTCAGACTAACCGTTGAGCCCAACATGTCAAGCCATCCCCTAATAACGTGACATTTGTCACCCGCGTCCAGCTAGCACAAAGAAGCCGTTGCTCTGCTTGTTTGTCCTGTTCTGTCCTTTTATGACCAAGGATGTTCATTCCCTTGAGTTAACCAGAGCAGTTATGCTCATCCCGTTCCCCTTTGGTTCCCCGGCTTCGCTACCGTGTCTTTGCTGTGCTCATCCCTCACACTTTCTGTCGTCGCCAACTCTCAACACTTTGCTCCGTCACTCTCGCTCCTTTGCTTAGCTCTCATACTCTGCCAGGCGTCACTCCCCTTGCCAGCACTTTATCTCACATCAACCGGTCTACGTCAACTACCTCGCGTCTCTGCCTCCATCAGCTCCCGCGACTAACTCCTCGGACCGCTCTTGCTTACGCTGACGTACATGTGCATGTTCCGATGCTTCTGCCTGCTTTTGCTGCCGCTGTTCTCGTGTCTGCATTCTTCTGACACGATCGCCTTGTTCTTCATCCATGCCGAGCAGCCCTCGTACTCGTCGCCATTATCGCTCTGAAATGCTTTCACCTTAAACTCCGTTTGCCGCTTCACTACTGCCATGAACTCCTCCATGCATGAGAGCACATCACTCTTCTTCTTGATGTTGTAGATGTACAGTTTGCGGCTGTGGTCGTCGATGAAGGTGACGAAGTTTTCAGAAGATTGTTTGGAAAAATAACTGTGAAGTGGGTACGGCCCGGGATGCGGGCGAGCCGCGAGGTGAGCCACAGCGCTCGAGGCGCGAGCTGGACCTGTTGGGATTGCCGCAGTACCACAGGACGAGCATAATGAGTCAGGAGAAGATGAATGTATGCGTGGGCGCGGTGCGCAAGCATGAGCGCTGAGGATTGATCAGATGCGGCAATGAGAAAGATGAACGGGTTGAGAATGAGTGGAGGCAGTGCCGAGGCGCGGGCCGAAAGGCCTCAGCGCTGAGGCACGAGCCTTAACTGTCGATGGTGATGACCGCAGTACTTCGGTGTGGGCAGCCAGCGGGGCAAGCCACAGCTACCGAGGACGGACCTGCATGAAGATTAGGCGAGTGAGCGTAAGCAAACGAGCGGAGGCCACAGTCAAGAGAGGCGGGCACAAGACAAGCGATGAATGAACTGAGGGTGCCATAGCTTGCAGGCGGGCAGCCACACGATGAGGAACGGAAGGAGGCGTCACAGCCAAGAGGCAGGCAGCCAAGCGATGAGAAGCAAGAAGACTGCGCCACAGCCCGAAGGCGGGCAGCGAGATGATGGAGGAAACATGAATCTTAGTAGATTAACTAGAGCAATACAGTAGCACGGGTACATATAGGATCCTACTCCTATCTAACAAAGAAGATTGCTACTAAGGTGGATAGTAGCTGAGGTGCAGCCGCAGACGAGCTGCTGCTGCTGCTGCTGCTGAGGAGGGGCGAGACACTGGTCTGTGCGCGGTGCCTGGTCCGTTGGGGAGTTCCCGCTCTGGTGNGTTCGGCACCTTTCAGTGTGTCGGCTGTTGGAGGTGCACCGGACTGCTGAATATTGTTTCTTTCCTGGCTTCAGGGCTTGGGATCCCACTGCAGTGGTAGTGCCGGCGGACCCGGGTGCCTGTTTGTCTTGTGGGTATTGGTGTTTTTCTCTGACACCCCCCTTCAATACCACAAGACACAAGCTGCTTGCCAATGCCTCAGTGGATTTGTTTCTGTCGGTGTACCGAGGGAGAGACCTGTCAATTTTGGCTGATGTTGTTGATCGAGGATAGTTCTCTGGAACTGAGTAGCATCTATTGGAGAGAAGTACTCTTATGACTGGAGAACAACAGAGTTGGAGGCCACGTGGCTTGGTGGGGAGCAGGGACTGGTGATGCTTTTGCAGTGTCAGGGTTGCTGTCGAACTTGTGTCATGGCGCAGATGGGGAGGAAGAAGAAGGTATTCAAAAGGCGCTGAAGAGAGTGGGCTGATAGAGTTGGTGAGCAGAAAAGGGTCATGGCGGGTTGCTTTAAGTGTTGCGTACTGCTGGTTTTGTTAGGAGGCGATGCTGAGGAGGTCAAGAACTGCTGGTGGTGCTGGTGAAGACTGAGCTGCAGCTGGTGTGTTTGGTGATGGTGTGCACTCCAGATGATGTGGTGAGCTCAAAACGGTTGGTGTTACCATGGCAGTCAGGAGGGAAGGTTGAGGTTTTCTAGCTTCAGTTTGCTGGTGGCAAACTTCTGTGGAGTGCTGTGCATTGATCTTTGCAGAGCTTGGAGTGTGCAGGTCCAGGGTGACACCGTAGAAAGTTTGCATGAAGGAGGTGAGTTCATCATGAGTGAAAAGAGGTGACGATACAGTAAGTGACTGGAGAGGCTCGTCCTGGGCTTGGTTGTGGTCGTGACGATCTGCTGGTTGTAAGTCTGTGGGGCAAGTGGACACGGAATCCCATGTGGCGGTAAGGTTTGCTGATGGTTGCTGCTGAGGATGTGGGGAGGATGTCGGCTCAGCTTCTGTTCCCGCACTGCGAGAGTGGCTGTGGAAGAAGAACAGGATCTTCCTGCATTGTCTCCGCGAACGGCTCTTCAGTTTGCTCCGAGAGTGTAGTTGCTGGATATTGAACGAAGATGAAGAAGGACAAGGAGGTGGAGCTGCTGGCTGGTTGGATGATGTTGGTAACGAACTGAGGAGAAAGGTTGGCGCCTTTTTCTATTGTGGTTGGATCATTGCTTGAGGTCAGCAAATATGAGTGGGTGCAGTTGCTCAGTGTGTCTCCTGCGTCAGGGGTGTCTGGAGAGAGGCTGAAGTTCTTTGAGAAGATGTTGCCTGACAGAGGCAGTCTGGGTGGCGGTTCAGTGTGGATGGGCTGCTGTAGAGGCTCGTTGCGTCAAGGTGGAGCTTTGGAGTGGCCAGGAGACTGCTGTAGAGCTCTGTGACTGGGTGAGGCAGATGAGCGGTTGTTCCTGGTGGTGGATCATCTTGATGGAGGCACAAGAAGAAGCCCAGCAATGAAAAGGACGCAGAGGATTCCAGAGCAGGCGAGGTCGAGGGTGAGGTTGTAGTTTAGTCGAGGGATAATCCCAATGAAGGCCGCTCTCCCGAATAGAAGACAGCCAAGATCCTCTCGCTTGTCTGGTTGCAGATGGCACATGTTGATTAGTGGCAGGGATGTCATTGCTGATTAATGAGATATCGTTGCTGCTGCTGGTTTGGATAATGATTGACGGCTGCTTCTGCTGAGGGGTGTTACTGCTGCTGTGATGGTGCTGTTGTGGTGATGCCTCATGGGACTCAAACTGTCCGGCAAAGCCAGAAGGAGGATCATGGCTTGCAGCTGAGGGTCGACCTTCCACCCGGTGGCTAAGATCTCGGCAATAAGGGACTCGATCTGCTACAGGATCTCCATGATGTCGTCACCTTCATTAGCTCGGAGGGTGACGAGCCTCTTAAAGACGAAGAGCTGGTTAGCAATGTTGGTAGATGAGTAGATGGTGCATAGCTTCTTCCACGCCTCCGCGGCCTCCGTGCATCCTTGAATGAGGGAGCGTTGCGTCGAAGCAAGCGCATACACCAACAAGGCAAGCGCCTTCTTGTTACGCTTATTGTACGTGTCCACTTCCTCCGGCGTCGCGGTATCCAAAGGCGCAGTTTCTTCACCCTTGACCTGCTCAAGCAGGCCCTTGTCATCAAGGAAGACCTCAAACTCCCACCTCCACAGGTGGAAGCCAAGCCTGTCAAACTTAGAGACGCCGATGCTGTCTTGCTCGGTCGGTGCCATGGCACGCGGCGGTAGCGTGCACGTTGTACAGCTAGGATCCTTCTTGCCACGTGGACCCATAACCCTTTGTTGGCACTAGTGGATGCGGAGGCACCCTCAAGGATGCCTAGCTCTTGCTGATGGACGCTACCAATGTTTGGGGCAGCCAATGGACACCAATGGTGAAGAGTGTGGAGCACGAGGATCACGGATGTGAGTGGGCAGAACACGTCGCATTCAGTAGAACTGAATCAAAGCACGTTTTTGTTAGTTAGCACAGTAAGATTATATCAGATCCTTATAGCCTGTGATCTAAGCTTTCCAGCGCATCCAAGCACGCCCAAATCGGAGCAGTAGAGCCCCTGCTACGGCCATCANCACGCGGCGGTAGCGTGCACGTTGTAGAGCTAGGATCCTTCTTGCCACGTGGACCCATAACCCTTTGTTGGCACTAGTGGATGTGGAGGCACCCTCAAGGATGCCTAGCTCTTGCTGATGGACGCTACCAATGTTTGGGGCAGCCAATGGACACCAATGGTGAAGAGTGTGGAGCACGAGGATCACGGATGTGAGTGGGCAGAACACGTCGCATTCAGTAGAACTGAATCAAAGCACGTTTCTGATAGTTAGCACAGTAACATTATATCAGATCCTTATAGCCTGTCATCTAAGCTTTCCAGCGCATCCAAGCACGCCCAAATCGGAGCAGTAGAGCCCCTGCTACGGCCATCAAAGTAACCCTTGGTGGAGCCGTCCACCTTGCCTTGCACGCTAGGCAACGGGAGGCGCTTCAACGATGACCCGTCAAAGCGCCCTTCCTTGCCCAGAAGTCAAGGAGAAGTTCACCCTAGTCAAGGAGAGCCCTCTGGTTGCTTCTTTTATGGCCCAGGTGCACTTGGAGCTCGCTGGAGTTGAACTCGGATCACCGGCGGTGGATTATCCCGCCACCCATGGCGGGTACCAGATTCCACCCGCCCAACACCCGAACTTCGGGCCAGGCTAACTTTCTGACTACTCACTTGAATTGAGCGATTGAAAGCTCGATCTTGCACGAAGAAATCCACGAAATCCAAATGTAAAGTCAGATCAGGTGTTTGACCACTCTCCACTTGTCTACCCAGGGAACACAATCAACGGCACTCATGGCAAGGGGCACAGTATGTCAACACTGACCATGACCACAAAGTTTACCAAGTACATTAAACGGCTATGAATCATAACACGGGTCAGCCACGGTCAGCGTGTCCAATCACAGTGCAGTTATAATGGGCATGACCTTGCAGGTATAAACAAGGTAGAATAATGGTGGATGGGCGTGGCTATTGTGTGGAATGCCCTGAAAAAGTTGGCATGTGCCACTGACCATGTCCACAAATGTATCCAAGTGACTTTACTTCTATTCATCATAACACGAGTCAGCCACGGTCAGATACTCCTATCTACGTGCAGATGTATTAGGCATGATATCACAGGTACAAACAAGGTAAAACATTGGTGGCTTGGTGTGGCTATTGTGCGCAATGCCCTGACAAAGTTGGCATGTGCCACTGACCATGACCACAAAGTTTACCAAGTGAATTTAACTTCTACGAATCATAACACGAGTCAGCCACGATCAGAGTGCCTAATCACAGTGTACATCTAACATGCATGACCTTGCAGGTAAAGAAAAGGTAAAAAACCGGTGGCTTGGCACGGCTATTGTGCGCAATGCCTTGACAAAAATGGCATGTGCCACTGACCATGACCACAAAGTTTACCAAGTGACTTTAACTTCTGCGGATCGTAACACGAGTCAGCTATGGTCAGAGTGCCCACTCATAGTGCACATATGATATGCATGACCTTGCTGGTATAAACAAGTTAAACAACTGGTGGCTTGGCCCAGCTATTGTGCGCAATGCCTTGACAAAGTTGGCATGTGCCACTGACCATGACCACAAAGTTTACCAAGTACCTTAAACGGCTATGAATCATAACACGAGTCAGCCACGGTCAGAGTGTCCAATCACAGTGCAGATATATTGGGGATGACCTTAGATGTATAAACAAGGTAAATTACTGGTGGCTCGGTGTGGCTATTGTGTGCAATGCCCTGACAACGTTGGCCTTTGCCATTGACCGTGACCACAAATGTATCCAAGTGATTTATACTTCTATTGATCATAACACAAGTCTGTCTGAAGAATGCAGACACGAAAAAAGCAGCAGCAGAAGCAAGCAGAAGCGTCAGAACACGCAAGTATGCATCAGCGGAGTGACGTAGGCGAGGGCGATCCGAGGAGTTAGTCGCGGAAGCTGATAGAAGCTGAGAGGCGAGATAGATGATGTAGACGGTTGATGTGCGAAAGAGTGCTGGCGACATGAGTGATCGTTGGCGGAGTGTGAGAGCTGAGCGAAGGAGCGAGAGTGACGTAGCAAAGCGTTGAAAGGGGCTGGCGAAGACAAAGAATGCGAGGAGCGAGCAGAGCGAAGACACGGTGGTGAAGCCGCGGAACCAAAGGGGAACAGGATGAGTAGAGCTGTTCTGGTTAACTCGAGGGAATGAACGTCCTCGGTATAAAAAGGGCAGAACATGACAAGGTAGCAACGGCTTCTTTCCGCTAGCCGGACGTGGATTACAGGCGTCAGTTTATTAGGGGATGACTTGGACTGTTGGGTCTAACGGTTAGGTTGACCGAGAGACCGTTGCCAAGGTGATTCAGGTGAGGACCTGAACCCTTATTGAGAGCTCCGTATTTTCTTGAGGAGTGACCTCAGTCAGAGTCCTTGTATTTTCTGATACCCCCCTTGAATCAGACAGAGGTCACGTGACTCTCTGTCGATGGGAGTATCGTTTTCTGTCGGTTGACAACATGGTCACTCCGCAGGAGGAAAGAAGGTGGTGCCACATTGCTCCAAGGTCTCCTGGATGGGAGTTCACCAGAGCGTGTAGGCGGGCAGGAACTATCTCCTTGAATCGAGTTTTGACTTGCCTGTCGGCTGATGCATAGAGAGCATTTGACTCCTCCGCTGGCAATGGGTCGAGGTTGAGGCGGTCTCCAAGCAAACGGTCTGTTAGGCCAAAGCCATACAAAAGGGAAGGAAATAGCCACTGAAGAACCTGATCCATCTAGTCTCGTGCGGAAACTGGAAGCGGTCGTCCATCACTTTCTCCAGCTTGTGTCGTGAGCATGAGAACCTGGACTGGGGCAGGGATAATGTAGGTTGCATTGTAGCATGTCCTGTCAATCCAGTTTCTCCATGAGGCTTGATGAAGAATTTGCTCCCAAATGAGAGGTCCGGTACGAGGCTCCAGCAAATGGTGATGGTAGGATGGATGAAGACAAGGACAGAGTAGATCACAGATAGTGCAGAGAGATATCTCATATAGCTGTGACTGTCCGCGACCTGTGTGCTGGTGCTCATAATGGCCAAGGAGCATGCGATCACCACAATGGGGATACAGTGTCCACCATTGTGCGTGCCTGATGACAGCAAATTCCCATGCTGTAGCGTATTCTCCGTTGGCAGCAAGGACAGGAATTGCAAGAGCATGCTAGGACATGACTTGCAGTTGAAAGGACGACGCGGTAGATGAGGAGAGTGTAGGAGAGACTAGGATTTGAGAGGCAGGTGTGATGCTGTAGAGGTTGCTGGTAGAGGGAGACCGATGATGAAGAAGGGCAGCAAGATGATCGAGTGGGTGTTGAGGTAAGGGCGACTGTGTTGTGGAGGACGCGGGTTGTTGTGAGTTGGCGGTTTTATTGGAAGAATTCGTGTGGCGAGCAAGTGATGAAGAGGCTGATGACTACGAATGATTCTGAAGCCGAGAAGTGAGTGCAGGGATGAAACCGCGTGCACGACAGATGTTTCCGGTGTGGACACAGGCTGTCGCGGAATAGGCGATGTGACCGGGCGGATCCTTGTGCCGAGCAAAGAGGAAGCAGATAATGGCAGAGGAACAATGGATGATGGAGTGGACGCAGGGGCAAGACCTCGTGCGTGATTTAAGTAAGGGAGTAGGATGCGGCAAGGAGAAGGCAGATGCCGACGCGCCGCGAGAAATCTCCTGCCGGCGTGGGTGCAGACTGCTACGGAAGCGGGCAGCTAGCTCATGCAGATCTTTATGCCGATCACAGATGTTGATGATTGCTGATGATGAAAGTGGAGGCTGATAATGATGGCTGAGTGAGCGCAGGGGCGAGTCGCGTGCGCTTGAAGGAGGTTTCGGTGTGGGTGCAGGTCGTCGCGAAAAAAGACGATGCGACCGGGTGGATCCTTGTGCCGAGCTGGAAGCGATTGCGGAAGCGGAGGAAGCAATTGATTGATGAGTGGGTGCAGGGGCGGAACCACGTGCGCAGAAGGAAGTTTTGGCGTGGGCGCAGGTCTTCGCAGAAAAAGGCGATGCGACCGGGCGGATCCTTGTGCTGAGCTGGAAGCGATGCGGAAGCTAAGGAATCGATTGATTGACGAGTACGCGCAGGGATGAAACCACGTGCGTGAAGGGATGCTGTTGATGACGATGATGGATGCGAAGGCGGCGCGGAGAATGCTAATGACGGAGAGATGAAGACGAGGCAGGAGACGGACGTCTGATGAAGATGAGGAGGCTGGAGCAAAGAGGAGTGATGGAGGCAAATGAAGATGAAGACCGAAGGCTGATGATGATGAAGGAGAAGAGGGATATGGAGCGATGCAAGCGGAGGGAGGCGTGGTGAGAGGCGACGCAGCAGAGAGATCACAACCACTTCTTCTTGCGTTCACGAGAGTGACGGCTTGTTCCCTAGTTGGCTCGGAAATGGGAGCAAGAAGAGTGGTGGTGTCCGATATCCTGTTCGCTAGAGGAGGTTGGTTGCAGCAGAGGGAGTCACACAGCGGGGAGGTCCACTGGACCGCTGATGTCAGGAGAGTGACGACTTGTTCCCTAGTTGGCTCGGAAGTGGGAGCAGGAAGACTGGTGGTGTCCGATATCCTGACGGCGGAAGTTTTGCCTGTAGCTCTTGACAAGACAAGGCGGCGATGCGAGAGGGTGGCTCGAGATGATGGACGAGGGCGGACTGAGGATTACGGTGAGGAAGGAGCAGATGAAGCTGATGAGGCGGGATGAAGGAGGAGGAAATGCAGGCGAAGGCAGATGAGGGGCAGCGGGTAGCAGATGGCAGACGGCTGCTCGAGAGTTGCTTGCGCTTGATGTGGGCGACAGGTCACTGGTTGTTAGCCACGGGCGCGGAGATGGGCGCAGGGCTTCCTTGGGATGACAAGGCGTTTCTTCAGCGCGGATAACTTGTCAGGCAGAGCTGCTGCTGTCAGCTGCTGACGAAGCGACGCGGCGTGGGACAATGATAGCGGCGGCAGAGGATTGCAGGAGAAAGCGATGGCGGGAAGATGGCGGCAGAGTGATGACGTAGTTACGGGGCACCAGGTGATGTTGCCTGGTGCTCTGATACCATGTCAGAAGAATGGAGACACGAGAAAAGCAGTGGCAAAAGCAGGCAGAAGCGTCAGAACACACAAGTATATGTCAGTGGAGTGACGTAGACGAGGACGGTCCGAGGAGTTAGTTACGGAAGCTGATAGAAGCTGAGAGGCGAGATAGCTGAGGTAGACGGTTGATGTGAGAAAGAGTGCTGGCGAGGTGAGTGATGGTTGGCAAAGTATGAGAGCTAAGCGAAGGAGCGAGCGTGACGGAGTGAAGCGTTGAGAGGGGCTGGCAATGAAAAAGAATGCGAGGAGCGAGCAGAGCAAAGACACGGCGGCGAAGCCGCGGAACCAAATGGGAACTGGATGAGCCGAGCTGTTCTGGTTCACTCAAGGGAATGAACGTCCTCTGTATAAAAAGGACAGAACAGGACAAAGTAGCAACGGCTTCTTTCCGCTAGCCGGACGCGGATGACAGGTGTCAGTTTATTAGGGGATGACTTGGACTGTCGGGTCTAATGGTTAGGTCGACTGAGAGACCGTTGCCATGGTGATTCAGGTGAGGACCTGAACCCTTATTGAGAGCTCAGTATTTTCTTGAGGAGAGACCTCTGTCAGAGTCCTTGTATTTTCTGACGTGGCTATTGTGTGCAATGCCCTGACAACGTTAGCATGTGCCACTGACCATGACCACAAATGTATCCAAGTGACTTTTACTTCTATTGATCACAACACGAGTCAGCCATGGTCAGAGTATCCAATCACAATGCAGATGTACTAGGCATGATCTTGCAGGTGCAAACAAGGTAGAATACTGGTGGCTCGGTGTGGCCATTGTGTGCAATGCCTTGACAAAGTTGGCATGTGCCACTGACCATGACNTTGACTTCTACGAATCATAACACGAGTCAGCCACGGTCAGAGTGCCCAATCAAAACGTACATCTAGTATGCATAACCTTGTAGGTAAAAACAAGGTAAAAAATTCGTGGCTTGGCACGGCTATTGTGCGTAATGCCTTGAGAAAGTTGGCATGTGCCACTGACCATGACCACAAAGTTTACTAAGTACATTAAACGGCTATGAATCATAACACAATTCAGCCACAGTCAGAGTGTCCAATCACAGTGCAGATATACTAGGCATGACCTTGCATGTATAAACAAGATAGAATACTGGTGGCTCGGTGCGGCTATTGTGCGCATCTCCCTGACAACGTTGGCATGTGCCAGTGACCATGACCACAAATGTATCCAAGTGACCTTTACTTCTATTGATCATAACACGAGTCACCCACGGTCACAGTGTCCAATCACGATACAGATGTACTAGGCATGATGTTGCAGGTAAAAGCAAGGTAGAATACTTGTGGCTCGATGTGGCTATTTTACGCTATGCCTTGACAAAGTAGGCATGTGCCACTGACCATGACCACAAATGTATGTAAGTGACTTTTACTTGTATTGATCATAACACGAGTCAGCCACGGTCAGAGTGTCCAATCACCATGCACATCTAATATGCATAACCTTGCAGGTATAAACAAGGTAAAAAACCGGTGACTTGGCACGGCTATTGTGCGCAATGCCTTGACAAAGTTGGCATGTGCCACTGACCATGACCACAACGTTTACCAAATACCTATATACGGCTATGAATCATAACACGAGTCAGCCACGGGCACAGTGTCCTATCACAGTGCAGATATACTGGACATGACCTTGCAGGTATAAAACACGGTAGAATGCTGGTGGCTCGGTGTGGCTATTGTGCGCAATGCCTTGACAAAGTTGGCATGTGCCACTGACCATGACCACAAATGTATCCAAGTGACTTTTACTTCTATTGAGCATAACATGAGTCAGCCACGGTCAGAGCGTCCAATTACAGTGCAGATGTACTAGGCATGATCCTGTAGGTGCAAACAAGGTAGAATACTGGTGGCTCGGTGTGGCTATTGTGCGTAATACCTTGACAAAGTTGGCATGTGCCACTCACCATGACAACAATCCAAATGACTTTGACTTCTATGAATCATAACACGAGTCAGCCACGGTCAGAGTGCCCAATCAAAACACACATATAATATGCATGACCTTACAGGTATAAAAAAAGTAAAAAACCGGTGGCTTGGCACGGCTATTGTGCGCAATGCCTTGACAAAGTTGGCATGTGCCACTGACCATGACCACAAAGATTACCAAGTACATTAAACGGCTATGAATCATAACACAAGTCAGCCACAGTTAGAGTGTCCAATCATATTGCAGATATAATGGGCATGACCTTACAGGTATAAGCAAGGTAGAATCATGGTGGATGGGTATGACTATTGTGTGCAATGCCTTGACAAAGTTGGCATGTGCCACTGACCATGACCACAAATGTATCCAAGTGACGTTTACGTCTATTCATCATCACACGAGTCAGCCACGGTCAGAGTGTCCAATCACAGTGCAGATGTATTAAGCATGATATTGCAGGTACAAACAAGGTAAGACACTAGTGGCTTTGTGTGGCTATTTTGGCAATGCCTTGACAAAGTTGGCATGTGCCACTGACCATGACCACATAGTTTACCAAATTACTTTAACTTATACGAATCAGAACACGAGTCAGCCACGGTCAGAGTGCCCAAGCACAGTGCACATGTAACATGCATGACCTTGCAGGTATAAACAAGGTAAAAAACCGGTGGCTTGGCACGGCTATTGTGCGCAATGCATTGACAAAATTGGCATGTGCCACTGACCATGACCACAAAGTTTACCAGGTGACTTTAACTTCTACGGATCGTAACACGAGTCAGCCATGGTCAGAGTGCCCAATCACAAGGCACATCTAATATGCATTACCTTGCAGGTATAATCAAGCTACAAAACGGGTGGCTTGGCCCGGCTATTGTGCGCAATGCCTTGACAAAGTTGGCATGTGCCACTGACCATGACCACAAAGTTTACCAAGTACCTTAAACGTATATGAATCATAACACGAGTCAGCCACAGTCAGAGTGTCCAATCACAGTGCAGATATACTGGGTATGACCTTACATGTATAAACAAGGTAAAATACTGGTGGCTCGGTGTGGCTATTGTGCGCAATGCCTTGACAGAGTTGGCATGTGCCACTGACCATGACCACAAATGTGACCAAGTGACTGTTACTTCTATTGATCATAACATGAGTCAGCCACGGTCACAGTGTCCAATCACAGTGCAGATGTACTAGGCATGCTCATGCAGGTACAAACAAGGTAGAATACTGGTGGCTTGGTGTGGACATTGTGCGCAATGCCTGTAGAAAGTTGGCATGTGCCAGTGACCATGACGACAAAGTTTACCAAGTGACTTTGACTTCTACGAATCATAACACGAGTCAGCCACGGTCAGAGTGCCCAATCAAAACGCACATCTAATATGCATGATCTTGTAGGTACCAAAAAGGAAAAAAACCGGTGGCTTGGTACGGCTATTGTGCGCAATGCCTTGACAAAGTAGACATGTGGCACTGACCATGACCACAAAGTTTACCAAGTACATTTAACGGCTATGAAAAATAACACAAGTCAGCCACGGTTAGAGTGTCCAGTCACAGTGCAGATATACTGGGCATGACCTTACACACATAAGGTAGAATACTGGTGGCTCGGTGTGGCTATTGTGCAGAATTCCTTGACAAAGTTGGCATGTGCCACTGACCGTGACCACAAATATATCCAAGTGACTTTTACTTCTATTGATCATAACACCAGTCAGCCACGGTCAGAGTGTCCAATCACAGTACAGATCTGCTAGGCATGATCTTGCAGGTACAAACAAGGTAGAATACTGGTGGCTCGGTGTGGCTATTTTGCGCTATGCCTTGACAAAGTTGGCATGTGCCACTGACCATGACCACAACGTTTACTAAGTACCTTAAATGGCTATGAATCACAATACGAGTCAGCCATGGGCAGAGTGTCCAATCACAGTGCAGATATACTGGGCATGACCTTGCAGGTATAAAACAGGGTAGAATACTGGTGGCTCGGTGTGGCTATTGTACGCAATGCCTTGAAAAGTTGGCATGTGCCACTGACCATGACCACAAATGTATCCAAGTGACTTTTACATGTATTGATTATAACATGAGTCAGCCACGGTCAGAGTGTCCAATCACAGTGCAGATGTACTGGGCATGATCTTACAGGTTCAAACAAGGTAGAATACTGGTGGCTCGGAATGGCTATTGTGCGCAGTGCCTTGACAATGTTGGCATGTGCCACTGACCATGACCACAAAGTTTACCAAGT
>SZWC01000155.1:329954-351192 GCA_023375785.1 Penium margaritaceum | reverse complement strand
TAGAATACTGGTGGCTCGGAATGGCTATTGTGCGCAATGCGTTGACAATGTTGGCATGTGCCACTGACCATGACCACAAAGTTTACCAGGTGACTTTAACTTATATGAATCGTAACACGAGTCAACCACGGTCAGAGTGCCAGATCACAGTGCACATGTAATATGCATGACCTTGCAGGTATACAAAAAGGAAAAAAAGTGGTGGCTTGGCACGCCTATTGTGCGCAATGCCTTGACCAAGTTGGCATGTGCCACTGACCATGACCACAAAGTATACCAAGTGACTTTATTTTCTACAAATCGTAACATGTGTCAGCTACTGTCAGAGTGCCCAATCACAGTTCAGATGTACTAGGCATGACCTTACAGGAATAAACAAGGTAAAAAACCGGTGGCTTGGCACGACTATTGTGCGCAATGCCTTGACAAAGTTGGCATGTGCCACAGACCATGACCACAAAGTCTACCAAATACCTTAAATGGCTATGACTCATAACACGAGCCAGCCACGGTCATAGTCTCCAATCACAGTGCAAATGTACTAGGCATGATCTTACAGGTACAAACAAGGTAGACTACTGGTGGCTTGGTGTGGCTATTGTGCGCAATGCCTTGACAAAGTTGGCATGTGCCACTGACCATGACCACAAATGTATCCAAGTGACTTTTACTTCTATTGATCATAACACAAGTCAGCCACGGTCAGAGTGACCAATCACAGTGCAGATGTACTAGGCATGATCTTGCATGTACAAACAAGGTAGAATACTGGTGTCTGGGTGTGGCTATTTTGTGCAATGACTTGACAAAGTTGGCATGTGCCACTGACCATGACCACAAAGCTTACCAAGTGACTTTAACTTCTATGAATGGTAACACGAGTCAGCCACATTCAGAGTGCCCAATCATAGTGCACATCTAATATGCATGACCTTGCAGGTATAAAGAAGGTCAAAAACTGGTGGCTTGGCACGGCTATTGTGCGCAATGTCTCGACAAATCTGGCATGTGCCACTGACTATGACCACGCTGTTTACCAAGTACCTTAAACGGCTACGAATCATAACACGCGTTACCCACGGTCAGAGTGTCCAATCACTGTGCAGATGTACTAGGCATGATATTGAAGGTGCAAACAAGGTAGAATACTAGTGGCTCGGTGTGGCTATTATGCAGAATGCCTTGACAAAGTTAGCATGTCCCACTGACCATGATCACAAAGGTTACCAAGTGACTTTAACTTCTATGAATCGTAACACAAGTCTGCCACAATCAGAGTGCCCAAACATAGTACACATAAAATATGCATGACCTTGCAGGTATAAAAAATGCAAAAAACCGGTGGCTTGGCACGGCTATTGTGCGGAATGCCTTGGCAAAGTTGGCATGTGCCACTGTCCATTACCACACTGTTTACCAAGTACCTTAAACGGTACGAATCATAACACGCGTCACCCATGGTCTGAGTGTCCGATCACAGTGCAGATGTACAGGGCATGATCTTGAAGGTGCAAACAGGGTAGAATACGGGTGGCTCGGTGTGGCTATTGTGCGCAATACCATGACAAAGTTGGCATGTGCCAATGACCATGACGACAAGTGTATCCAAGTGACTTTTACTCCTATTGATCATAACACGAGTCAGCCACGGTCAGAGTGTCCAATCACAGTGCAGATGTATTAGGCATGATGTTGCAGGGAAAAACAAGGTAGAATACTGGTGTCTCGCTCTGGCTATTGTGCGCAATTACTTGACAAAGTTGGCATGTGCCACTGGCAATGACCACAAAGTTTACCAAGTGACTTTAACTTCTACGAATCGTAATTCGAGTCAGCCACGGTCAGAGTGCCCAATCACAGTGCACATCTAATATGCATGACCTTACAGGTATACACAAGGTAAAAACCGGTAGCTTGGCACGGCTATTGTGCACAATGCCTTGACAAAGTTGGCATGTGCCACTGACCATGACCACAACGTTTACCAAGTGACTTTAACTTCTACGAATCGTAACACGAGTCAGCCACATTCAGAGTGCCCAATCACAGTGCACATCTAATTTGCATGACCTTGCAGGTATAAACAAGGTAATATACCGGTGGCTTGGCACGGCTATTGTGCGCAATGCCTTGACACAGTTGGCATGTGCCACTGACCATGACCACACTGTTTACCAAGTGCCTTAAACGGCTATGAATCATAACACACGTCACCCACGGTCAGAGTGTCCAATCACAGTGCAGATGTACTAGGCATGATCTTGCAGGTGCAAAAAAGGTAGAATATGGGTGGCTCGGTGTGACTATTGTGCGCAATGCCTTGACAAAGTTGGCATGTGCCACTGACCATGACCACAAATGTATCCAAGTGACTTTTACATGTATTGATCATGACACGAGTCAGCCACGGTCAGAGTGTCATGATCAATACATGTAAAAGTCACTTGGATACATTTGTTGGCATGTGCCACTGACCATGACCACAAAGTTTACCAAGTGACTTTAACTTCTACGAATTGTAACACGAGTCAACCACGGTCAGAGTGCCCAATCACAGTGCACATCTAATATGCATGACGTTGCAGGTATAAACAAGGTCAAACGTGGTAGCTTGGCATGCCTATTGTGCGCAATGCATTGACAAAGTTGGCACGTGCCACTGACCATGACCACAAAGTCTACCAAGTGACTTTATCTTCCACAAAACGTAACACGAGTCAGCTACAGTCAGAGTGCCCAATCACGGTTCACATGTACTAGGCATGACCTTGTATTAATGAACAGTATAAGGAACCGGTGGCTTGGCACGACGATTGTGCGCAATGCCTTGACAAAGTTGGCATGTGCCACTGACCATGACTACAAATGTATCCAAGTGACTTTTACTTCTATTGATCATAACACGAGTCAGCCATGGTCAGAGTGTCCAATCACAGTGCATATGTACTGGGCATGATCTTGCAGGTACAAAACAGGTAGAATACTGGTGTCTCGGTGTGGCTGTTTTGTGCAATGACTTGACAAAGTTGGCATGTGCCACTGACCATGACCACAATGTTTACCATGTGACCTTAACGTCTACGAATTGTAACACAAGTCAACCATGGTCAAAGTGCCCAATCACAGTGCACATCTAATATGCATGACCTTACAGGTATACACAAGGTAAAAAACCGGTGACTTGGCACGGCTATTGTGCGCAATGCCTTGACAAAGTTGGCATGTGCCACTGACCATGACCACAAAGTTTACCAAGTGACTTGAACTTCTACGAATCGTTACACGAGTCAGCCACATTCAGAGTGCCCAATCACAGTGCACATCTAGTATGCATGACCTTGCAGGTATAAAGAAGGTACAAAACCGTTGGCTTGGCACGGCTATTGTGCGCAATGCATTGACAAAGTTGGCATGTACCACTGACCATGATCACACTGTTTACCAAGTACCTTAAACGGCCATGAATCATAACACGCGTCACCCACGGTCAGAGTTTCCAATCACAGTGCAGATGTACTAGGCATGATCTTGAAGGTACAAAAAAGGTGGAATACTGGTGGCTCGGTGTGGCTATTTTGCGCAATGCCTTGACAAAGTTGGCATGTGCCACTGACCATGATCACAAAGTTTACCAAGTGACTTTAACGTCTAAGAATCGTAACACGAGTCAGCCACAGTCAGAGTGCCCAATCATAGTACACATGTAATATGCATGACCTTGCTGGCATAAACAAGGTAAAAAAATGGTGGCTTGGCATGACTATTGTGCGCAATGCCTTGAAAAAGTTGGCATGTGCCACTGACCATGACCACAAAGTTTACCAAGTCCATTAAACGGCTATGAAAAATAACACGAGTCAGCCACGGTCAGAGTGTCCAATCACAGTGCAGATATACTGGGCATGACCTTACAGGTATAAACAAGGTAGAATACTGGTGGTTCGGTGTGGCTATTTTGCGCAATGCCTTGACAAACTGGCATGTGCCACTAACCATGACCACAAAGTTTACCATGTGACTCTAACTTCTACAAATCGTAACACAAGTCAGCCACTGTCAGAGTGCCCAATCACAGTGCACATCTAATATGCATGACCTTACAGGTATACACAAGGAAAAAAACCGGTGGCTTGGCACCGCTATTGTGCACAATGCCTTGACAAAGTTGGCATGTGCCACTGACCATGACCACAAAGTTTACCAAGTGACTTTAACTTCTACGAATCATAACACGAGCCTGCCATATTCAGAGTGCCCAATCACAGTGCACATTTAATATGCATGACCTTGCAGGTATAATGAAGGTAAAACACTGGTGGCTTGGCACGGCTATTGTGCGGAATACCTTGACAAAGTTGGCATGCGCCACTGACCATGACCACACTGTTTACCAAGTACCTTAAACGGCAATGAATCATAACACGCGTCACCCACGGTCAGAGTGTCCAATCACAGTGCAGATGTACTAGGCATGATCTTGAAGGTACAAACAAGGTGGAATACTGGTGGCTCGGTGTGGCTATTGTGCGCAATGCCTTGACAAAGTTGGCATGTGCCACTGACCATGATCACAAAGTTTACCAAGTGACTTCAACTTCTACGAATCGTAACACGAGTCAGCACAGTCAGAGTGCCCAATCATAGTACACGTCTAATATGCATGACCTTGCTGGTATAAACAAGGTAAAAAACTGGTGGCTTGGCACGGCTATTGTGCGCAATGCCTTGACAAAGTTGGCATGTGCCACTGACCATGACCACAAAGTTTACCAAGTAGATTGAACGGCTATGAATTATAACACAAGTCAGCCACGGTCAGAGTGTCCAATCACAGTGCAGATATACTGGGCATGACCTCACATGTATGAACCAGGTAGAATACTGGTGGCTCGGTGTGGCTATTGTGCGCAATGCCTTGATAAAATGGCATGTGCCACTGACCATGACCACAAAGTTTACCAAGTGACGTTTACGTCTATTGATCATAACAAGAGTCAGCCACGGTCAGAGTGTCCAATCACAGTGCAGATGAATTAGGCATGATCTTGAAGGTGCAAACAAGGTAAAACATCTGTGTCTTGGTGTGGCTACTGTGCGCAATGCCTTGACAAAGTTGGCATGTGCCACTGACCATGACCACAAAGCTTACCAAGTTACTTTAACTTCTACGAATCGTAACACGAGTCATCCATGGTCACAGTGCCCAATCACAGTGCACATCTAACATGCATGACCTTTCAGGTATAAACAAGGTAAAAAACCGGTGGTTTGGCACGGCTATTGTGCGCAATGCCTTGACAAAGTTGGCATGTGCCACTGACTATGACCACAAAGTCTACCAAGTGACTTTAACGGCTACGAATTGTAACACGAGTCAGCCACATTCAGAGTGTCCAATCACAGTGCACATCTAATATGCATGACCTTGCAGGTATAAAGAAGGGAAAAAACTGGTGGCTTGGCACGGCTATTGTGCGCAATGCCTTGACAAAGTTGGCATGTGCCACTGACCATGACCACACTGTTAACCAAGTACCTTAAACGGCTACGAATCATAACACGCGTCACCCACGGTCAGAGTGTCCAATCACAGTGCAGATGTTATAGGCATGATCTTGAAGGTGCAAACAAGGTACAATACTGGTGGCTCAGTGTGGCTATTGTGCGCAATGCCTTGACAAAGTTGGCATATGCCACTGACCATGATCACAAAATTTACCAAGTGACTTTAACTTCTATGAATCGTAAGACGAGTCAGCCAAGGTCAGAGTACCCAATCATAGTACACATCTAATATGCATGACCTTGCTGGTATAAACAAAGTAAAAAACCGGTGGCTTGGCATGGCTATTGTGCGCAATGCCTTGACAAAGTTGGCATGTGCCACTGACCATGACCACAAATTTTACCAAGTACATTCAACAGCTATGAATTTTAACACGAGTCAGCCACTTTTAGAGTGTCCAATCACAGTACAGATATACTGGGCATGACCTTATAGGTATGAACAAGGTAGAATACTGGAGGCTCAGTGTGGCTATTGTGCGCAATGCCTTGACAAATTGGCATGTGCCACTGACCATGACCACAACGTTTACCAAGTAGCATTAACTTCTATGAATCGTAACACGAGTCAGCCACGTTCAGAGTACCCAATCACAGAGCACATCTAATATGCATTATCTTGCAGGTATAAAGAAGGTAAAAAACCGGTGGCTTGGCACCGCTATTGTGCGCAATGCCTTGACAAAGTTGGCATGTGCCACTGACCATGACCACACTGTTTACCAAGTACCTTAAACGGCTATGAATCATAACACGCGTCACCCACGGTCAGAGTGTCCAATCACAGTGCAGATGTACTAGGCATGATCTTGAAGGTGCAAACAAGGTAGAAAACCAGTGGCTTGGTGTGGCTATTATGCGCAATGCTATGACAAAATTGGCATGTGCCACTAACCATGATCACAAAGTTTACCAAGTGACTTTAACTTCTACGAATCGCAACACGAGTCAGCCACGGCAAGAGTGCCCAATCATAGTACAAATCTAATATGCATGACCTTGCAAGTATAAACAAGGTACAAAACCGGTGGCTTGGCGCGGCTATTGTGCGCAATGCCTTGAAAAAATTGGCCTGTGCCACTGACCGTGACCACAAAGTTTACCAAGTACCTTAAATGGCTAGGAATCAGAACACGTGTCAGCCACGGTCAGAGTGTCTAATCTCAGTACAGATATACTGGGCATGACCTTACAGGTATAATCAAGGTAAAATACTGGTGGCTCGGTGTGGCTATTGTGTGCAATGCCTTGACAAAGTTGGCATGTGCCACTGACCATGACCACAAGTGTATCCAAGTGACGTTTACTTTTATTGATCATAACATGAGTCAGCCACGGTCAGGGTGTCCAATCACAGTGCAGATATACTATGCATGATCTTGCAGGTGCAAACAATATAGAATAGTGGTGTCTCGGTGTGGCTATTGTGCGCAATGCCTTGACAAAGTTGGCATGTGCCACTGACCATGACCACAAAGTTTTCCAAGTGACTTTAACTTCTACAAATCGTAACACGAGCCAGCCACGGTCAGAGTGCCCAATCACAGTGCACATCTAATATGCATGACCTCGCAGGTGTAAACAAGTTTAAAAACCGGTGGCTTGGCACGGCTATTGTGCGCAATGCCTTGACAAAGTTGGCATGTGCCACTGACCATGACCACAAAGTTTACCAAGTGACTTTAACATCTACGAATCGTAACACAAGTCAGCCACAGTCAGAGTGCCCAATTACAGTTTAGATGTGCTAGGCATGACCTTGCAGGTATAAACAAAGTACAAAACTGGTGGCTTGGCACGACTATTGTGCGCAATGCCTTCACAAAGTTGGTATGTGCCACTGACCATGTCCACAAAGTTTACAAAAACTTTAAACGGCTATGACTAATAACACGAGTCAGCCACAGTCAGAGTGTCCAAAGACAGTGCAGATGTACTAGGCATGACCTTGCAGATATAAACAAGGTAGAAAACGGGTGGCTCAGTGTGGCTATTGTGCGCAATGCCCTGACAAAGTTGGCATGTGCCACTGACCATGACCACAAATGTATCAAAGTGACTCTTACTTCTATTGATCATAACACGAGTCAGCCACGGTCTGAGTGTCCAATCACAGTACAGATGTACTAGGAATGATCTTGCAGGTACAAACAAGGTAGAATACTGGTGTCTTTGTGTGGCTATTGTGCGCAATGACTTGACAATGTTGGCATGTGCCACTGACCATGACCACAACGTCTACGAGTCGTAACACAAGTCAGCCACAGTCAAAGTGCCCAATCACAGTGCACATCTAATATGCATGACCTTGCAGGTATAAACAAGGTAAAATACCGGAGGCTTGACACGGCTATTGTACGCAATGCCTTGACAAAGTTGGCATGTGCCACTGACCATGACCAGGCTCTTTACCAAGTACCTTAAACGGCTATGAATCATAACACGCGTCACCTATGATCAGAGTGTCCAATCACAGTGCACATGTACTAGGCATGATCTTGCAGGTGCAAACAAGGTAGAATACAGGTGGCTTGGTGTGGCTATTGTGCGCAATGTCTTGACAGAGTTGGCATGTGCCACTGACCATGATCACAAAGTTCACCAAGTGACTAGCTTCTACAAATCGTAACACGAGTCAGACACTGTCAGAGTGCCCAATCATAGTGCACATCTAATATGCATGACCTTGCTGGTATAAATAGGTAAAAAACCGGTGGCTTGGCACGGCTATTGTGCGCAATGCCTTGACAAAGTCGGCACGGGCCACTGACCATGACCACAAAGTTTACCAAGTACGTTAAACGGCTATGAATTCTAACACGAGTCAGCCACGATCAGAGTGTCAAATCACAGTGCAGATATACTGGGCATGAGCTTACAGGTTTAATCAAGGTAGAATACTAATGGCTCGGTGTGGCTATTGTGCGCAATGCCTTGACAAAGTTGGCATGTGCCACTGACCATGACCACAAATGTATCCAAGTGACGCTTACGTCTATTGATCATAACACGGGTCAGCCATGGTCAGAGTGTCCAATCACACTGCAGATGTTTTAGGCATGATTGTGCAGGTACGAACAAGGAAAAAAACCGGTGGCTTGGCACGGCTATTGTGCGCAATGCCTTGACAAAGTTGGCATGTGCCACTGACCATGACTACAAAGTTTACCAAGTGACTTTAACTTCTACGAATCGTAGCACAAGTCAGCCACATTCAGAGTGCCCAATCACAGTGCACATCTAATATGCAGGATCTTGCAGGTATAAACAAGGTCAAAAACCGTTGGCTTGGCACAGCTATTGTGCGCAATGCATTGACCAAGTTCGCATGTGCCACTGACCATGACCACAAAGTTTACCAAGTACATTAAACAGCTATGAATCATAACACGAGTCAGCCACGGTCAGAGTGTCCAATCACAGTGCAGATGTACTTTTACTTCTATTGATCATAACACGAGTCAGCCACGGTCAGAGTGCCCAATCTCTGTGCACATCTAATATGCATGACATTGCAGGTATGAACACGGTAAGAAACCGGTGGCCTGGTACGGCCATTGTGCGCAATTCATAGACAAAGTTGGCATGTGCCACTGACAATGACCACAAAGTTTACCAAGTACAATAAACGGCTATGAATCATAACACGAGTCAGCCACAATCAGAGTGTCCAATCACAGTGCAGATACACTAGGCATGACCTTGCAGGTATAAAAAAGGTAGAATACTGGTGGCTCTGTGTGGCTATTGTGCGCAATGCCTTGACAGAGTTGGCATGTGCCACTGACCATGACCACAATTGTATCCAAGTGACTTTTACTTCTATTGATCATAACATGAGTCAGCCACGGTCAGTGTGTCCAATAACAGAGCATATAAACTAGGCATGATCTTGCAGGTACAAAAAAGGTAGAGTAATAGTGGCTCAGTGTGGCTATTATGTGCAATGCCTTGACAATGTTGGCATGTACCACTGACCATGCCCACCAAAGTTGGCATGTGCCACTGACCATGACCACAGAGTTTACCAAGTGACTTTAACTTCTACAAATCGTAACACACGTCAGCCACATTCAGAGTACCCAAGCACAATGCACATCTACTATGCATGACCTTGCTGTTATAAGCAAGGTCAAAAACCGGTAGCTTGGCACGGCTATTATGCACAATGCCTTGACAAAGTTGACATGTGCCACTGACCATGACCACAAAGTTTACCAAGTACATTAAACAGCTATGAATCATAACACGAGTCAGCCATGGTTCGAGTGTCCAATCACAGTGCAGATGTACTAAGCATGATCTTGCAGGTGCAAAAACGGTATAATACTGGTGGTTCGGTGTCGGTATTGTGCGCAATGCCTTGACATAGTTGGCATGTGCCACTGACCATGACCACAAAGTTTACCAATTACCTTGAACGGCTATGAATCATAAGAAGAGTCAGCCACGGTCAGAGTGTCCAATGACAGTGCAGATGTACTACGCATGATCTTGCATGTACAAACAAGGTAGAATACTGGTGGCTCGGTGTGGCTATTGTGCGTAATGCCCTGACAAAGTTGGCATGTTCCACTGACCACGACCACAAATGCATCCAAGTGACTTTTACTTCTATTGATCATAACATGAGTCAGTCACCTTCAGAGTGTCCAGTCACAGTGCAGATGTACTAGGCATGATCTTGCAGGTACAAACAAGGTAGAATACCAGTGTCTCGGTGTGGCTATTATGCGCAATGACCTGACAAAGTTGGCATGTGCCACTGACCATGACCACAAAGTTTACCAATTGACTTTAACTTCTACGAATCGTAACACGAGTCAGCCACGACCAGAGTGCCCAATCACAGTACACATCTAATATGAATAACCTTGCAGGCATAAAGAAGGTAAAAAACTGGTGGCTTGGCAAGGCTATTGTGCGCAATGCCTTGACAAAGTTGGCATGTGTCACTGACCATGACCACACTGTTTACCAAGTACCTTAAATGGCAACGAATCATAACACGCGTCACCCACGGTCATAGTGTCCAACCATAGTGCAGATGTACCAGGCATGATCTTAAAGGTGCAAACAATGTATAATGCTGGTTGCTTGGTGTGGCTATTGTGCGCAATGCCTTAACAAATTGGCATGTGCCACTGACCATGACCACGAAGTTTACCAAGTGACTTTAACTTAACGAATTGTAACACAAGTCAGCCACGGTCAGAGTTCCCAATCACAGTGCATGTCTAATATGCATGACCTTGCAGGTATACACAAGGTAAAAAACCAGTGGCTTGGCACGGCTATTGTGCGCAATGCCTTGACAAAGTTGGCATGTGCCACTGACCATGACCACAACGTTTACCAAGTGACTTTAACTTCTACGAATTGTAACACGAGTCAGCCACATTCAGAGTGCCCAATCACAAGGCACATGTAATGTGCATGACCTTGCACGTATAAACAAGGTAAAAAACCGGTGGCTTGGAACGGCTATTGAGCGCAATGCCTTGACAAGGTTGGCTTGTGCCACTGACCATGACCACAAAGTTTACCAAGTACATTAAACGGCTACGAATGATAACACGAGTCAGCCACGGTCAGAGTATCCTATCACAGTGCAAAGATACTGGACATGACCTTACAGGTATAAACAAGGTAGAATACTTGTGGCTCAGTGTGGCTATTGTGGGCAATGCCTTGACAAAGTTGGCATGTGCCACTGACCATGACCACATCTGTATCCAAGTCACGTTTATGTCTATTGATCATAACACGAGTCAGCCACGGTCAGAGTTTTCAATCACAGTGCAGATGTACTAGGCATGATCTTGCAGATGCAAACAAGGTAAAACACCTGTGGCTTGGTGTGGCTACTGTGCGCAATGCCTTGACAAAGTTGGCATGTGCCACTTACCACGACCACAACGTTTACCAAGTGACTTTAACTTCTACGAATTGTAACACAAGTCAGCCGTGGTTAGAGTTCCCAATCACAGTGCACATCTCACATGCATGACCGTGCAGCTATAAACAAGGTAAAAAACCGGTGGCTTGGCACGGGTATTGTGGGCAATGCCTTGACAAAGTTGGCATGTGCCAATTTTCATGACCGCAATGTTTACCAAGTGACTTTAACTTCTACGAATCGAAACACGGGTCAGCCACATTCAAAGTGCCTAATCACATTGAACATCTAATATGCATTACCTTTCACGTATAAACAAGGTAAAAGACCGGTGGCTTGGTAGGACTATTGTGCGCAATGCCTTGACAAAGTTGGCATGTGCCACTGACCATGACCACAAGTGTATCCAAGTGACTTTTACTTTTATTGATCATAACATGAGTCAGCCACGGTTAGAGTGTCCAATCACAGTGCAGATGTACTAAGCATGATCTTACAGGTGCACACAAGATGGAATACTGGTGGCTCGGTGTGGCTGGTGTGAGCAATGCCTTGACAAAGTTGGCATGTGCCACTGACCATGACCACAAGGTTTACCAAGTGAATTTAACTTCTACGAATCGTAACACGAGTCAGCCACAGTCAGAGTGCCCAATCACAGTGCACATCTAATATGCATAACCTGGCAGGTATAAACTAGTTAAAAAACCAGTGGCTTGGCACGGCTATTGTGCGCAATGCCTTGACAAAGTTGGCATGTGCCACTGACAATGACCACAAAGTTTACCAAGTACCTTAAACGGCTATGAATCATAAGATGAGTCAGGCACGGTCCGAGTTTTCAATCACATTGCAGATATACTGGGCATGATCTTGCTCGTGTAAGCTATAATACAGGTGGCTCGGTGTGGCTATTGTACGCAATGGCTTGACAAAGTTGGCATGTGCCACTGACCACGACGACAAATGTATGGAAGTGAGTTTTACTTCTACTGATCACAACACGAGTCAGCCACGGTCAGAGTGCCCAATCACAGTGCAGATGCACTAGGCAGGATCTTGTAGGTGCAAACAAGGTAGAATGCTGGTGGCTCGGTGTGGCTATCGTGCGCAATGCCTTGACAAGGTTGGCATGTTCCACTGACCATGAGCACAAAGTTTACACAGTGACTTTAACTTCTACGAATTGTAACACGAGTCAGCCAAAGTCAGAGGGCCCAATCACAGTTCACATGTACTAGGCATGACCTTCAAGGTATAAACAAGGTAAAAATCCGGTGGCTTGACACAGCTTTTGTGCGCAATGCCTTGACCAAGTTGGAATGTGCCACTTACCATGACCACAAAGTTTACCAAATAACTTAAACGGCTATGAATGATAACACGAGTCTGCCACGGGCAGAGTGTCCATTCACAGTGAAGATATACTGGGCATGACATTGCAGGTATGAACAAGGTAGAATACTGGTGCCTCGGTGTGGCTATTGTGCGCAATGCATTGGCAAAGTTTGCATGTGCCACTGACCATGACCATAAATGTATCCAAGTGACTTTTACATCTATTGATCATAACACAAGTCAGCCACAGTCAGAGTGTCCAATCACATTGCAGATGTACTAGGCATTATCTTGAAGGTTCAAACAAGGTAGAACACTGGTGGCTCGGAATGGCTATTGTGCGTAATGCCTTGACGATGTTGGCATGTGCCACTGACCATGACCACAAAGTTTACCAAGTGACCTTACCTTCTACGAATCGTAACACGAGTAAACCACGGTCAGAGTGCCCAATCACAGTGTACATCTAATATGCATGACCTTGCAGGTATAAACAAGGTAAAAACCGGTGGCTTGGCACGGCAATTGTGCGCAATGCCTTGACAAAGTTGGCATGTGCCAATGGCCATGACCAGAACGATTACCAGGTGACTTTAACGTCTACGAACCGTAACACGAGTCAGCCACAGTGAGAGTGCCCAATCAAAGTTCAAATGTACTAGGCATGACCTTGCAGGTATAAACAAGGTTAAAAACAGGTGGCTTGGCATGGCTATTGTGCGCAATGCCTTGACAAAGTTGGCATGTGCCAGTGACCATGACCACAAAGTTTACCAAGTACCTTAAACAGCTATGACTCATAACACGAGTCAGCCACGGTCGGAGTGTCCAATGACAGTGCAGATGTACTAGGCATGCTCTTACAGGTACAAACAAGGTGGAATACTGGAGGCTCGGTGTGGCTGTTGTGCGCAATACCATGACAAAGTTGGCATGTGCCAGTGACCATGACGACAAATGCATCCGAGTGACTTTTACTTCTATTGATCATAACACGAGCCAGCCACGGTCAGAGTGTCCAATCACATTGCAGACGTACTAAGCATAATTTTGCATGTACAAACAAGGTAGAATACTGGTGTCTCGGTTTGGCTATTGTGCGCAATGACTTGACAAAGTTGGCATGTGCCACTGACCATGACCACACAGTTTACCAAATAAAGTTAACTTCTAGGAATCCTAACACGAGTCAGCCACGGTCAGAGTGCCCAATCACAATGCACATCTAATATGCATGACCTTACAAGTACACACAGGGTAAAAACCGGTCGCTTGGCACGGCTATTATGGGCAATGCCTTGACAAAGTTGGCATGTGCCACTTACCATGACCACAATGTTTACCAAGTGGCTTTAGCTTCTACGAATCGTAACACGAGTGAGCCACATTCAGAGTGCCCAATCACAGTGCACATCTAATAAACATGACCTTGCAGGTATAAAAAAGGTAAAATACCGGTGACTTGGCACGGCTATTGTGCGCAATGCCTTGACAAAAGTAGCATATACCACTGACCATGACCACAACGTTTACCAAGTGCCGTAAACGGCTATGAATCAAAACACGCGTCACCCACGGTCAAAGTGTCCAATCACAGTGCAGATGTACTAGGCATGATCTTGCAGGTACAAACAAGGTAGAATACGGGTGGCTCGGTGTGGCTATTGTGCGCAATGCCTTGACAAAGTTGGCATGTGCCATTGACCATGACCACAAATGCATCCAAGTGACTTTTAAATGTATTGATCATAATACGAGTCAACCACGGTCAGAGTGTCCAGTCACAGTGCAGATGTACTAGGAATGATCTTGCAGGTTCAAACAAGGTAGAGTACTGGTGGCTCGGACTGGCGATTGTTGACACTGTTGGCATGTGCCACTGACCATGACCACAAAGTTTACCAGGTGACTTTACCTTATACGAATCGTAACACGAGTCAACCAAAGTCATAGTGTCCAATCACAGTGCACATCTAATATGCATGACCTTGCATGAATAAAAAAGGAAAAAAACGGGTGGCTTGGAACGACTATTGTGCGCAATGCCTTGACAAAGTTGGCATGTGCCACTGACTATGACCACAAAGTCTACTAAGTACCTTAAACGGCTATGACTCATAACACGAGTCATCCACACTCAGAGTGTCCAATCACAGTGCAGATGTCCTAGGCATGATCGTACAGGTACGAACAAGGTAGAATTCTGGTGGCTCGGTGTGGCTATTGTGCGCAATGCCTTGACAAAGTCGGCATGTGCCACTGACCATGACCACAAATGTATCCAAGTGACATTTACTTCTATTGATCATAACACGAGTCAGCCACGGTCAGAGTGACCAATCACAGTGCAGATGTACTAGGCATAATCTTGCAGGTACAAAAAAGGTAGAATACTGGTGTCTCAGTGTGGCTATTTTGTGCAATGACTTGACAAAGTTGGAATGTGCCACTGACCACGACCACATAGTCTACCAAGTAACCTTAACTTCTACGAATCGTAACACAAGTCAACCATGGTCAAAGTGCCCAATCACAGTGCACATCTAATATGCATCACCATACAGGTATACACAATGTAAAAAACTGGTGGCTTGGCACGGCTATTGTGCGCAATGCCTTGACAAAGCTGGCATGTGCCACTGACCATGACCACAAAGTTTACCAAGTGACTTTAACTTCTACGAATTGTAACACGAGTCAGCCACATTCAGAGTGCCCAAGCATAGTGCACATCTAATATGCATGACCTTGCAGGTATAAAGAAGGTAAAAAACTGGTGGCTTGGCACGGCGATTGTGCGCAATGCCTTGAGAAAGTTGGCATGTGCCACAGACCATGACCACAAAGTTTACCAAGTACATTAAACGGCTATGAATTATAACACGAGTCAGCCATGGTCAGAGTGTCCCATCACAGTGTAGATATACTGGGCATGAGCTCACAGGTATAAGAAAGGTAGAATACTGGTGGCTCGGTGTCGCTATTGTGCGCAATGCCTTGATAAATTGGCATGTGCCACTGACCATGACGGCAACGTTTACCAAGTGACGTTTACGTCTATTGATCATAACACGAATCAGCCACGGTCAGAGTGTCCAATCACAGTGCAGATGTATTAGGCATGATCTTGCAGGTGCAAACAAGGTAAAACACCTGTGCCTTGGTGTGGCTACTGTGCGCAATGCCTTGACAAATTGGCCTGTGCCACTGACCATGACCACAAAGTTTACCATGTGACTCTAACTTCTACGAATCGTAAGACAAGTCAGCCACGGTCAGAGTGCCCAATCACAGTGCACATCTAATATGCATGAGCTTACAGGTATACACAAGGTAAAAAACTGGTGGCTTGGCACGGCTATTGTGCGCAATGCCTTGACAAAGTTGGCATGTGCCACTGACCATGACCACAACGTTTACCAAGTGACTTTAACTTCTACGAATCGTACCACAAGTCAGCCACATTCATAGTGCCCAATCACAGTGCACATCTCATATGCATGACCTTGCAGGTATAAAGAAGGTAAAAAACCATTGGCCTGTCACAGCTATTGTGCGCAATGCCTTGACAAAGTTGGCATGTGCCACTGACCATAACCACACTGTTTACCAAGTACCTTAAACGGCTATGAATCATAACACGCGTCACCCACGGTCAGAGTGTCCAATCATAGTGCAGATGTACTAGGCATGTTCTTGAAGGTGCAAAAAAGGTAGAATACAGGTGGCTCAGTGTGGCTACTGTGCGCAATGCCTTGACAAAGTTGGCATGTGCCACTGACCATGATCACAAAGTTTACCAAGTGACTATCTACGAATCGTAACCCGAGTCAGCCACGGTCAGAGTGCCCAATCATAGTACACATGTAATATGCAAGACCTTTCTGGTATAAACAAGGTAAAAACCCGGTGGCTTGGCATGACTATTGTGCGCAATGTCTTGACAAAGTTGGCATGTGCCACTGACCATGACCACAAAGTTTACCAAGTACATTAAACGGCTATGATTTATAACACGAGTCAGCCACGGTCAGAGTGTCCAATCACAGTACAGATATACTGGGCATGACCTTACAGGTATAAAAAAAGGTAGAATACTGGTGGTTTGGTGTGGCTATTGTGTGCAATGCCTTGACAAATTGGCATGTGCCACTGACCATGACCACAAAGTTTACCATGTGACTTTCACTTATACGAATAGTAACACACGTCAGCCACAGTCAGAGTGCCCAATCACAGTGCACATCTAATATGCATGACCTTGCAGGTATAAAGAAGGTAAAAAACCGGTGGCTTGGCACGGCTATTGTGCGCAATACCTTGACAAAGTTGGCATGTGCCACTGACCATGACCACACTGTTTACCAAGTACCTTAAACAGCTATGAATCATAACACGCGTCACCCACAGTCAGAGTGTCAAATCACAGTGCAGATGTACCAAGCATGATCTTGAAGGTGCAACGAAGGTAGAATACTGGTGGCTCGGTGTGGCTATTGTGTGCAATGCCGTGACAAAGTTGGCATGTGCCACTGACCATGATCACAAAGTTTACCAAGTGACTTTAACTTCTACGAATCGTACCACGAGCCAGCCACGGTCCGATTGCCCAATCATAGTACACATATTATATGCATGACCTTGCTGGTATATACAAGGTAAAAAACTGGTGGCTTGGCACGGCTATTGTGCGCGATGCCTTGACAAAGTTGGCATGTGCCACTGACCATGACCACAAAATTTACCACGTACATTAAACGGCTATGAATTATAACACGAGTCAGCCACGGTCAGAGTGTCCAATCACAGTGCAGATATACTGGGCATGACCTCACAGGTATAAACCAGGTAGAATACTGGTGGCTCGGAGTGGCTATTGTGCGCAATGCCTTGATAAATTGACATGTGCCACTGACCATGACCACAAAGTTTACCAAGTGACGTTTACGTCTATTGATCATAACACGAGTCATCCACGGTCAGAGTGTCCAATCACAGTGCAGATGTATTAGGCATGATCTTGCAGGTGCAAACAAGGTAAAACACCTGTGCCTTGGTGTGGCTACTCTGCGCAATGCCCTGACGAAGTTGGCATGTGCCACTGACCATGACCACAACGCTTACCAAGTGACTTTGATTTCTACGAATCCTAACACGAGTCAGCCATGGTCAGAGTGCCCAATCACAGTGCACATCTAACACGCATGACCTTGCAGGTATAAACAAGGTAAAAAACCGGTGGCTTGGCACCGCTATTGTGCGCAATGCCCTGAAAAATTTGGCATGTGCCACTGAATATGACCACAAAGTTTACCATGTGACTTAACTTCTACAAATTGTAACATGAGTCAGCCACATTCAGAGTGCCCAATCACAGTGCACATATAACATGCACAACCTTACAGGTATAAACAAGGTAAAAAACCGGTGCCTTGGCATGGCTATTGTGCGCAATGCCTTGACAGAGTTGTCATGTGCCACTGACCATGACCATAAAGTTTACCAAGTGATCTTAACATCCACGAATTGTAACACGAGTCAGCCACATTCAGAGTGCCAAATAACAGTGCACATCTAATATGCATGACCTTGCCGGTATAAAGAAGGTAAAAAAACTGGTGGCTTGGCACGGCTATTGTGCGCAATGCCTTGACAAAGTTGGCATGTGCCACTGACCATGACCACACTGTTTACCAAGTACCTTAAACGGGTACGAATTATAACACGCGTCACCCACCGTCAGAGTGTCCAATCACAGTTCAGATGTACTAGGCATGCTCCTGAAGGTGCAAACAAGGTAAAATACTGGTGGCTCGGTGTGGCTATTGTGTGCAATGCCTCGACAAAGTTGGCATGTGCCACTGACCATGATCACAAAGTTTACCAAGTGACATTAACTTCTACGAATGGTAAGACGAGTCAGCCACAGTCAGAGTACCCAAGCATAGTACACATGTAATATGCATGACCTTGCTGGTATAAACAAGGAAAAAAACCGGTGTCTTGGCATGGCTATTGTGCGCAATGCCTAGACAAAGTTGGCATGTGCCACTGACCATGACCACACATTTTACCAAGTACATTAAACGGCTATGAATTATAACACGAGTCAGCCACTGTCAGAGTGTCCAATCACAGTACAGATATACTGGGCATGACCTTATAGGTATAAACAAGGTAGAATACTGGAGGCTCATTGTGGCTATTGTGCGCAATGCCTTGACAAATTGGCATGTGCCACTGACCATGACCACAAAGTTTACCAAGTAGCTTCAACTTCTATGAATCATAACACAAGTCAGCCACGGTCAGAGTGCCGAATCACAGTGCACATCTAATATGCATGACCTTGCAGGTATACACAAGGTGAAAACCCGGTGGCTTGGGCTGGCTATTGTGCGCAATACCTTGACAAAATTGGCATGTGCCACAAACAAAGGATCACAAAGTTTACCAAGTGACATTAACTTCTACAAATGGTAATACGAGTCAGCCACGGTCAGAGTACCCAATCACTGTGCACACGTAATATGCATGAACTTGCAGGTATAAACAAATTTAAAATCCGGTGGCTTGGCACGGCTATTGTGCGCAATGCCTTGACAAAGTTGGCATGTGCCACTGACCATGACCACAAAGTTTACCAAGTACCTTAAACGGCTATGAATCATAAGACGAGTCAGCCACGGTCAGAGTGTCCAATCACAGTGCAGATATCCTGGGCATCATCTTGCACGTATAAGCTATAATACAAGTGGCTCGGTGTGGCTATTGTGCGCAATGCCTTGACAAAGTTGGCATGTGCCACTGAGCATGACCACAAATGTATCCAAGTGAGTTTTACTTTTATTGATAATAAAACAAGTCAGCCACGGTCAGAGTGCCCAATCACAGTGCAGATGTACTAGGCAGGATCTTGCAGGTGCAAACATGGTACAGTACTGGTGGCTTTGTGTGGCTATTGTGCGTAATGCATTGACAAGGTTGGCATGTGCCACTGACCATGACCATGACCACAAGTGACTTTAACTTCTACGAATCATTACACGAGTCAGCCACGGTCAGAGTACCCAATCACAGTGCACATCTAGTATGAATGATCTTGCAGGTATAAACAGGGTTAAAAACTGGTGTCTTAGCACGGCTATTGTGCGCAATGCCTTGACAAAGTTGGCATGTGCCACAGACCATGACCACAATGATTACCAAGTGACTTTAACTCCTACGAATTGTAACACGAGTCAGCCACAGTCCGAGTGCCCACTCACAGTTCACATGTACTAGGCATGACCTTCCAGGTATAAACAAGGTAAAATCCGGTGGCTTGGCAGAGCTATTTTGCACAATGCATTGACCAAGTTGGCATGTGCCACTGACCATGACCACAAAGTTTACCAAGTACCTTAAACGGCTATGAATCATAACACGAGTCAGCCACGGGCGGAGTGTCCAATCACATTGCAGATATATTGGGCATGACCTTAGAGGTATAAACAAGGTAGAATACTGGTGGCTCAGTGTGGCTATTATGTGCAAGGCATTGACAAAGCTGGCATGTGCCACTGACCATGACCACAAATGTATCCAAGTGACTTTTACTTCTATTGATCATAACACGAGTCAACCACTGTCAGAGTGTCCAATCACAGTGCAGATATAGTAGGCATGATCTTGCAGGTACAAACAAGGTAGAATATTGGTGGCTCGGTGTGGCTATTGTTCGCAATGCCTTGTTAAAGTTGGCATGTGCCACTGACCATGACCACAAAGTTTACCAAGTAACTGTAACTTCTGCGAATCGTAACACGAGTCAGCCACAGTCAGAGTGCCCAATCACAGTTCAGACGTACTAGGCATGACCTTGCAAGTATAAACAAGGTTAAAAACTGGTGGCTTTGCACGGCTATTGTGCGCAATGCCTTGACAAAGTTGGCATGTGCCACTGACCATGACCACAAAGTTTACCAAGTACCTTAAACGGCTATGAATCATAACACGAGTCAGCGACGGGCAGAGTGTCCAATCACAGTGCAGATATACTAGGCATGAACTTGCAGGTATGAACAAGGTAGAATACTGGTGGCTCCGTGTGGCTATTGTGCGCAATGCCTTGACAAAGTTTGCATGTGCCACTGACCATGACCACAAATGTATCAAAGTGATTCTTACATCTATTGATCATAACACGAGTCAGCCACGGTCAGAGTTTCCAATCACAGTGCAGATGTGCAAGGCATGATGTTGAAGGTTCAAACAAGGTAGAATACTGGTGGCTTGGAATGGCTATTGTGCGCAATGCCTTGACAATGTTGGCATGTGCCACTGACCATGACCACAATGTTTACCAAGTGACGTTAACTTCTACGAATCGTTACACGAGTCAACCACGGTCTGCGTGCCCAATCACAGTGTACATCTAATATGCATGACCTTGCA
>SZWC01000155.1:315209-329890 GCA_023375785.1 Penium margaritaceum | reverse complement strand
CAGTGTACATCTAATATGCATGACCTTGCAGGTATAAACAAGGTAAAAAACCTGTGGCTTGGCACGGCTATTGTGCGCAATGCCTTGACAAAGTTGGCATGTGCCACTGACCATGACCACAATGTTTACCAAGTAACTTTAACATCTACGAATCGTAACACAAGTCAGCCACAGTCAGAGTGCCCAATTACAGTTTAGATGTGCTAGGCATGACCTTGCAGGTATAAGCAAGGTAAAAACCGGTGGCTTGGCACAACTATTGTGCGCAATGCCTTCACAAAGTTGATATGTGCCACTGACCATGTCCACAAAGTTTACCAGGTACTTTAAACGGCTATGACTCATAACACGAGTCAGCCACGCTCAGAGTGTCCAATGACAGTGCACATGTACTAGGCATGACCTTGCAGGTATAAACAAGGTAGAATACTGGTGGCTTAGTGTGGCTATTGTGCGCAATGTCCTGACAAAGTTGATATGTGCCACTGACCATGTCCACAAAGTTTACCAGGTACTTTAAACGGCTATGACTCATAACACGAGTCAGCCACGGTCAGAGTGTCCAATCACAGTGTCGATGTACTAGGAATGATCTTGCAGGTAAAAACAAGGTAGAATACTGGTGTCTTTGTGTGGCTATTGTGCGCAATGACTTGACAATGTTGGCATGTGCCACTGACCATGACCACAACGTTTACCAAGTGACTTTAACTTCAACGAGTCGTAACACAAGTCAGCCACAGTCAAAGTGCCCAATCACAATGCACATCTAATATGATTGACCTTGCAGGTATACAAAAGAGAATATACCGGTGGCTTGGCACGGTTATTGTGCGCAATGCCTTGACAAAGGTGGCATGTACCACTGACCATGACCACACTCTTTACCAAGTACCTTAAACGGCTATGAATCAAACCACGCGTCACCGACGATCAGCGTGTCCAATCACAGTGCAGATGTACTAGGCATGATCTTGCAGGTGCAAACAAGGTAGAATACGGGTGGCTCGGTGTGGCTGTTGTGCGCAATGTCTTGACAAAGTTGGCATGTGCCACTGACCATGACCACAAAGTTTACCAAGTGACTAGCTTCTACAAATCGTAACACGAGTCAGCCACTGTCAGAGTACCCAATCATGGTGCACATCTGATATGCATGACCTTGCTGATACAAAAAGGAAAAAAACCGGTGGCTTGGCACGGCTATTGTGCGCAATGCCTTGACAATGTCGGCACGTGCCACTTACCATGACCACAAAGTTTACCAAGTACGTTAAACGGCTATGAATTCTAACACGAGTCAGCCACGATCAGAGTGTCAAATCACAGTGCAGATATACTGGGCATGACCTTACAGGTTTAAACAAGGTAGAATACGGGTGGCTCGGTGCGGCTATTTTGCCCAATGCCTTGACAAAGTTGCCATGTGCCACTGACCATGACCACAAATGTACCCAAGCGACGCTTACGTCTATTGATCATAACACGAGTCAGCCACGGTCAGAGTGTCCAATCACAGTGCAGATGTACTAGGCATGATCTTGCAGGTACAAACAAGGTAGAATACTGGTGGCTTGGTTCGGATATTGTGCGCAATGCCTAGACAGAGTTGGCATGTGCCACTGACCGTGACCAGAAAGTTTACCAAGTGACTTTTACGAGGCGTAACACAACTCATTCACGGTCAGAGTGCCCAATCTCAGTGCACATGTAATATGCATGACATTGCGGGTATGAACAAGGTAAAAAACTGGTAGCTTGGTACGGCCATTGTGCGCAATGCCTAGACAAAGTTGGCATGTGCCACAAACAGTGACCACAAAGTTTACCAAGTACAATAAATGGCTATGAATCATAACACGAGTCAGCCACGATCAGAGTGTCCAATCACAGTGCAGATAGTCTAGGCATGACCTTGGAGGTATAAACAAGGTAGAATACTGGTGGCTCGGTGTGGCTATTGTGCGCAATGCCTTGACAGAGTTGGCATGTGCCACTGACCATGACCACAACTGTATCCAAGTAACTTTTACTTCTATTGATCATAACACGAGTCAGCCACAGTCAGAGTGTCCAATCACAGTGGAGATGTACTAGGCATGATCTTGCAGGTACAAAAAAGGCAGAGTACTAGTGACTCGGTGTGGCTATTATGTGCAATGCCTTGACAAAGTTGGCATGTACCACTGACCATGCCCACCAAGTTTACCAAATGACTTTCACTTCTACGAATCGTAACACGAGTCAGCCACGGTCAGAGTGCCCAATCACAGTGCACATATAATATGCATGACCTTGCAGGTATAAACAAGGTAAGAAAACTGGTGGCTTGGCACGGCTATAGTGCGCAATGCTTTGACAGCGTTGGCATGTGCCACTGACCATGACCACAGAGATTACCAGGTGACTTTAACTTCTACAAATCGTAACACACGTCAGCCACATTCAGAGTATCCAAGGACAATGCACATCTAATATGCATGACCTTGCTGTTATAAACAAGGTAAAAAACCGGTGGCTTGGCATGGCTATAATGCACAATGCCTTGAAAGGTTGGCATGTGCCACTGACCATGACCACAAAAGTTTACCAAGTACCTTAAACGGCTATGAATCATAACACGAGTCAGCCATGGTTTGAGTGTCCAATCACAGTGCAGATGTACTAAGCATGATCTTGCAGGTGCAAACAAGGTAGAATACTGGTGGTTCAGCGTCGCTATTGTGCGCAATGCCTTGACAAAGTTGGCATGTGCCACTGACCATGACCACAAAGTTTACCAATTACCTTGAACAGCTATGACCCATAACAAGAGTCAGCCACGGTCAGAGTGTCCAATGACAGTGCAGATGTACTACACATGATCTTGCATGTACAAACAAGGTAGAATACTTGTGGCTCGGTGAGGCTATTGTACGCAATGCCCTGACAAAGTTGGCATGTTCCACTGACCATGACCACAAATGTATCGAAGTGACTTTTACTTCTATTGATCATAACACGAGTTAGCCACCTTCAGAGTGTCCAATCACAGTGCACATGTACTAGGCATGATGTTGCAGGTACAAACAAGGCAGAACACTGGTGTCTTGGTGTGGCTATTGTGCGCAATGACTTGACAAAGTTGGCATGTGCCACTGACCATGATCACAAAGTTTACCAAGTGACGAACGTCTACCAATCGTAACATGAGTCAGCCACGATCAGAGTGCCCAATCACAGTGCACATATAATATGCATGACCTTGCAGGAATACAAAAGATTACATACCAGTGGCTTGACTCGGCTATTGTGCGCAATGCCCTGACAAAGTTGGCATGTGCCACTGACCATGACCACAACGTTAACCAAGTGACTTTAACTTTTACGAATCATAACACGAGTCAGGCACATTCAGAGTGCCCAATCACAGTGCACATCTAATATGCATGACCTTGCAGGTATAAACAAGGAAAAATACTGGTGGCTTGGCACGGCTATTGTGCGCAATGCCTTGACAAAGTTCGTATGTGCCACTGACCATGACCACACTGTTTACCAAGTACCTTAAACGGCTATTAATCATAATACGCGTCACCCACGGTCAGAGTGTCCAATCACAGTGCAGATGTACTAGGCATGATCTTTCAGGTGCAAACAAGGTAGAATACGGGTGGCTGGGTGTGGCTATTTTGCGCAATGCCTTTACAAAGTTGGCATGTGCCACTTACCATGATCACAAAGTTTACCAAGTGACTTTAACTTCTACAAATCGTAACACAATTCAGCCACTGTCAGAGTGCCCAATCATAGTGAAAATCTAATATGCATGACCTTACTGGTAGAAAAAGGTAAAAAACCGGTGGCTTGGCACGGCTATTGTGCGCAATGTCTTGACAAAGTTAGCACGTGCCACTGACCATGACCACAAAGTTTACCAAGTACATTAAACGGCTATGAATTATAACACGAGTCAGCCACGGTCAGAGTGTCCAAACACAGTGCAGATATACTGGGCATGACCTTACAGGTTTAAGCAAGGTAGAATACTGGTGGCTCTGTGTAACTATTGTGCGCAATTCCTTGAAACCTTTGGCATATACTACTGACCATGACCACAAATGTATCCAAGTGACGTTTACGACTATTGATCATAACACGAGTCCGCCACGGTCAGAGTGTCCAATCACAGTGCAGATGTATTAGGCATGATTGTGCAGGTGCAAATAAAGTAAATCACTGGTGGCTTGGTGTGGCTATTGTGCGCAATGCCTTGACAAAGTTGGCATGTGCCACTGACCATGACCACAAGGTTTACGAAGTGACTTTAACTTCTACTCATCGTAACACAAGTCAGCCACGGTCAGAGTGCCCAATCACAGTGCACATCTAACATGCATGACCTTGCAGGTATACACAAGGGAAAAAACCGGTGGCTTGGCATGGCTATTGTGCGCAATGCCTTGACAAAGTTTGCATGTGCCACTGACCATGACTACAACGTTTACCAAGTGACTTTAACTTCTACGAACCGTAACACGAGTCAGCCAAATTCAGAGTGCCCAATCACAGTGCACATCCAATATGCATGCTCTTGCAGGTATAAACAAGGGAAAACACCGTTAGCTTGGCACGGCTATTGTGCGCAATGCCTTGACCAAGTTCGCATGTGCCACTGACCATGACCACAAAGTTTACCAAGTACCTTAAACGGCTATGAATCATAACACAAGTCAGCCACGGTCAGAGTGTCCAATCACAGTGCAGATGTACTAGGCATGATCTTGCAGGTGCAAACAAGGTAGAATACGGGTGGCTCGGTGTGGCTATTTTGCGCAATGCCTTGACAAAGTTCGCATGTGCAACTGACCATGATCACAAAGTTTACCAAGTGACTTTAACTTATACAAATCATAACACAACTCAGCCACTGTCAGAGTGCCCAATCATAGTGCACATGTAATATGCATGACCTTGCTGGTATAAAAAGGTAAAAAACCGGTGGCTTGGCACGGCTATTGTGCGCAATGCCTTGACAAAGTTGGCACGTGCCACTGACCATGACCACAAAGTTTACCAAGTACACTAAACGGCTATGAATTATAACACGAGTCAGCCACGGTCAGAGTGTCCAATCACAGTGAAGATATACTGGGCATGACCTTACAGGTTTAAAAAAGGTAGAATACTGGTGGCTCGGTGTTGCTACTGTACGCAATGCCTTGACAAAGTTGGCATGTGCCACTGACCATGACCACAAATGTATCCAAGTGACGTTTACGTCTGTTGATCATAAGACAAGTCAGCCTCGGTCAGAGTGTCCAGTCACAGTGCAGATGTATTAGGCATGATCGTACAGGTGCAAACAAGGTAAAACACCGGTTGCTTGGAGGGGCTATTGTGCGCAATGCCTTGACAAAGTTGGCATGTGCCACTGACCATGACCACAAGGTTTACCAAATGACTTTAACCTCTACTAATCGTAACACGAGTCAGCCACGGTCAGAGTGCCCAATCACAGTGCAAATCTAACATGCATGACCTTGCAGGTATAAACAAGGAAAAAAACTGTTGGCTTGGCACGGCTATTGTGCGCAATGCCTTGACCAAGTTCGCATGTGCCACTGACCATGACCATAAAGTTTACCAAGTACCTTAAATGGCTATGAATCATAACACGAGTCAGCCACGGTCAGAGTGTCCAATCAATGTGCTGATGCACTAGGCATGATCTTGTAGGGACAAACAAGGTAGAATACTGGTGGCTCGGTGTTGCTATTGTGCGCAATGCCTTGACAAAGTTGGCATGTGCCACTGACCATGCCCACAAAGTTTACCAAGTGACTTTAACTTGTACGCATCGTAACACGAGTCTGCCACGGTCAGAGTGCCCGATCACAGTGCATATCTAATATGCATGACCTTACAGGCATAAACAAAGTAAAACACTGGTGGCTTGGCACGGCTATTGTGTGCAATGCTTTCACAAAGTGAGCATGTGCCACTGACCATGACCACAGAGTTTACCAAGTGACTTTAACTTATACGAATTGTAACACAGGTCAGCCACATTCAGAGTACCCAATCACAGTGCACATCTAATATGCATAACCTTGCACATATTTTTCAATGTAAAAAACCGGTGGCTTGGCATGGCTCTTGTGCGCACTGCCTTGACAAAGTTGGCATGTGCCACTGACCATGGCCACAAAGTTTACCAAGTACCTTAAACGGCTATGAGTCATAACACGAGTCAGCCACGGTCAGAGTGTCCAATCACAGTGCAGATGTACTAGGCATGATCTTGAAGGTGCAAACAAGGTAGAATACTGGTGTTTCGGTGTGGCTATAGTACGCAATGCCTTGACAAAGGTGGCATGTGCCACTGACCATGACCACAAATTTCACCAAGTGACTCTACCTGATACGAATCGTAACACGAGTCAGCCACGGTCTGAGTGTCCAATCCCTGTGCACATCTTATATGCATGACCTTGCAGGTATAAACAAGGAAAACAGCCGGTGGCTCGGCATGGCTACTGTGCGCAATGCCTTGACAAAGTTGGCATGTGCCACTGACCATGACCACAAAGGTTACCAAGTACATTAAACAGCTATGAATCATAACACGAGTCTGCCAGGGTCTGAGTGTCCAATCACTGTGCACATATACTGGGCATGATCTTGCAGGTATAAACAAGGTAGAATACTGGTGGCTTGGTGTGGCTATTGTGCACAATGCCTTGCCAAAGTTGGCATGTGCCACTGACCATGACCACAAGGTTTACGAAGTGACTTTCACATGTACGAATCATAACACGAGTCAGCCACAGTCAGAGTACCCAATCACAATTCAGATGTACTAGCCATGACCATATAGGTATAAACAGGGTAAAAAACTGGTGTCTTAGAACGGCTATTGTGCGCAATGCCTTGACAAGTATGGCATGTGCCACTGACCATGACCACAAAGTTTACCAAGTACATTAAACGGCTATGAATCATAACACGGGTCAGCCACTGTCAGAGTGTCCAATCACGGTGCAGATATAATGGGCATGACCTTGCAGGTATAAACAGGGTAGAATACTGGTAGATCGGTGTGGCTATTCTGTGCAATGCCTTGACAAAGTTGGCATGTGCCACGGACCATGACCACAAATATACCCCAGTGCTTTTACTTATATTGATCATAACACGAGTCTGCCACGGTCAGAGTGTCCAATCACAATAGAGTAGTGTTAGGCATGATCTTGCAACTAGAAACAAGGTAAAACACTGGTGGCTTGGTGTGGCTATTGTGCGCAATCCCTTGACATAGTTGGCATGTGCCACTGACCATGACCACAAAGTTTACCAGGTGACTTTAACTTCTACGAATCGTAACACGAGTCAGCCACGGTCAGAGTGCCCAATCACAGTGCACATCTAATATTCATGACCTTTCAAGTATAAACAATATAAAATCCCGGTGGCTGGGCACGGCTATTGTGCGCAATGCCTTGACAAAGTTGGCATGTGCCACTGACCATGACCTCAAAGTTTACCAAGTACATTAAACGGCTATGAATCATGACACGAGTCAGCCACGGTCAGAGTGTCCAATCACAGTGCAGATATACTGGGCATGACCTTCCAGGTATAAACAAGGTAGAATACTGGTGGCTCGGTGTGGCTATTGTGCGCAAGGCCTTGACGAAGTTGGCATGTGCCACTGACCATGACCACAAATGTATCCTAGTGACTGTTACTTCTTTTGATCATAACACGAGTCGGCCACGGTCAGAGTATCCAATCACAGTGCAGATGTACTAGACGTGATCTTGCAGGTACAAACAAGGTAGAATACGAGTGGCTCGGTGTGGCTATTTTGCGCAATGCCTTGAGAAAGTTGGCATGTGCCACTAACCATGCCCACAAAGTTTACCAAGTGACTTTAACTTCTACGAATTGTAACACGAGTCAGCCACGGTCAGAGTGCCCAATCACAGTGCACATCTAATATGCATGATCTTGCTGGTATAAACAAGGAAAAAAACCGATGGCTTGGCACGGCTATTGTGCGCAGTGCTTTGACAAAGTTGGCATGTGCCACTGACCATGACCACAGAGTTTACCAAGTGACTTTAACTTCTACAAATTGTAACACGAGTCAGCCACATTCAGAGTACCCAACCACAGTGCACATCTAACATGCAAGACTTAGCAGGTATAGGCAAGGTAAAAAACCGGTGGCTTGGCAGGGCTATTGTGCGCAATGCCTTGACAAAATTGGCATGTGCCACTGACCATGACCACATAGTTTACCAAGTACCTTAAACGGCTATGAATCATAACACGAGTCAGCCACGGCCAGAGTATCCAATCACAGTGCAGATGTACAAGGCATGATCTTGGAGGTGCAAACAACATAGAATACTGGTGGTTTGGTGTGGCTATTGTGCGCAATGCCTTGACAAAGTTGGCATGTGCCACTGACCATGACCACAAAGTTTACCAAGTGACTTTAACGTCTACGAATCGTAACACGAGTCGACCACGGTCAGAGTGCCCAATCACAGTGCACATCTAATATGCATGACCTTGCAGGCATAAACAAGGTAAAAACCCGGTGGCTTGGCACCGCTATTGTGCACAATGCCTTGACAAAGTTGGCATATGCCACTGACCATTACCACAAAGTTTACCCAGTACATCAAACGGCTATGAATCATAACATGAGTCTGCCACGGTCAGAGTGTCCAATCACAGTGCAGATATACTGGGCATGACCTTGCAGGTATAAACAAGGAAGAATTCTGGTGGCTCGGTGTGGCTTTTGTGCGCAATGCCTTGACAAAGTAGGCATGTGCCACTGACCATGACCACGACTGTATCAAAATGACTTCTACTTCTCTTGATCATAACACGATTCAGCCATGGTCAGAGTGTCCAATCATAGTGCACATATAGTGGGCATGACCTTACAGGTATAAACAAGATAGAATACAGGTGGCTTAGTGTGGCTATTGTGTGCAATACCTTGACAAAGTTGGAATGTGCCACTGACCATGACCAAAAATGTATCCAAGTAACTTCTAATTCTATTGATCATAACACGAGTCAGCCACGGTCAGAGTGTCCAACCATAGTGCAGATGTACTAGGCATGATCTTGCAGGTGCAAACAAGGTAGAATACTGGTGGCTCGGTGTGGCTATTGTGCGCAATGCCCTGACAAAGGTGGCATGTGCCACTGACCATGACCACAAAGTTTACCATGTGACTTTACATTCTACGAATCGTTACACAAGTCAGCCGCGGTCAGAGTGCCCAACTACAGTACAGATGTACTAGGCATGATATTGCATATGTAAACAAGTAAAACCCCGGTTGCTTGGCCCGGCTATTGTGCGCAATGCCTTGACAAAGTCGGCATGTGCCGCTGCCCATGACCACAAAGTTTACCAAGTACCTTAAACGGCTATTTATCATAACACGAGTCAGCCACAGTCAGAGTGTCCAATCACAGTGCAGATATACTAGGCATGACCTTACAGGTATAAATTCTGGTAGAATACTGGTGGCTTGGTGTGGCTCTTGTGTGCAATGCCTTGATCAAGTTGGCATGTGCCACTGACCATGACCACACATGTATCCAAATGACTTTTACTTCTATTGACCATAACACGAGTCAGCCACATTCAGAGTGTCCAATCACAGTGCAGATGTTCTATGCATGATCTTGCAAGTGCAAAAAAGGTAGAATACTGTTGGCTCGGTGTGGCTATTGTGCACAATGCCTTCACAAAGTTGGCATGTGCCACTGACCATGACCACAAATGTATCCAAGTGACTTTTACTTCTATTCATCATAACATGCATCAGCCACGGTTAGAGTGTCCAATCAGAGTGCATATGTACTAGTCATGATATTGCAAGTGTAAACAAGGTAGAATACTGGTGGCTTGGTGTGGCTATTGTGCGCAATGCCTTGACAAAGTTGGCATGTGCCACTGACCATGACCACAAACGTATCCAAGTGTCCTTTACTTCTATTGATCATAACACGAGTCAGCCACGGTCAGAGTGTCCAACCATAGTGCAGATGTACTAGGCATGATCTTGCAGGTGCAAACAAGGTAGAATAGTGGTAGCTCGGTGTTGCTATTGTGCGCAATGCCTTGACAAAGTTGGCATGTGCCACTGACCATTACCACAAATGTATCCAAGTGAATTTACTTCTATTGATCATAACACGAGTCAGCCACGATCTGAGTGTCCAATCACAGTGCAGATGTACTAGGCATAATCTTGCAGGTGCAAACAACGTAGAATACTGGTGACTTGGTATGGCTATTGCACGCAATGCCTTGACAAAGGTGGCATGTGCCACTGACCATGACCACAAAGTTTACCAAGTGACTTTAACTTCTACGAGTCGTTACACGAGTCAGCCACGGTCAGAGTGCCCAACTACAGTGTAGATGTACTAGGCATGATCGTGCAGGTATAAACAAGTAAAAAACCGGTGGCTTGGCCCGGCTTTTGTGCGCCATGCCTTGACAAAGTTGGCATGTGCCACTGACCATGACCACAAAGTTTACCAAGTACCTTAAACGGCTATGAATCATAACACGAGTCAGCCATGGTCAGAGTGTCCAATCACAGTGCAGATGTACTAGGCATCATCGTGCAGGTGCAAACAACATAGAATACTAGTGATTCGGTGTGGGTATCATGCGCAATGCCTTGACAAGGTTGGCATGTGCCACTGACCATGACCACAAATGTATCCAAGTGACTTTTACGTCTATTGATCATAACACGAGTCAGCCACGGTCAGAGTGTCCAATTGCAGTGAAGATATACTGGGCATGACCTTACAGGTATAAGCAAGGTAGAATACTAATGGCTCGGTGTGGCTTTTGTGCGCAATACCTTGACAAAGTTAGCATGTGCCACTGACGATGACCATAAAGTTTACCAAGTGACTTTAACTTCTACGAATCGTAACACGAGTCAGCCACGGTCAGAGTGCCCAATCACAGTGCACCTCTAATATGCATGACCTTGCAGGTATAAACAAGGTAAAAAACCGGTGGCTTGGCACGGCTGTTGTGCGCAATGCCTTGACAAAGCTGGCACGTGCCACTGACCACGACCACAAAGTTTTCCAAGTACCTTAAACGGCTATGAATCATAACACGAGTCAGCCACGGTCAGAGTGTCCAATCAGAGTACAGATATACTGGGCATGACCTTACCGGTATAAAGAAGGTAGAATACTGGTGGCTCGGCGTGGCTATTGTGTGCCATGCCTTGGCAAAGTTGGCATGTGCCACTGACCATGACCACAAATAGCCAAGTGTCCTTTACTTTTGTTAATCATAACACGAGTCAGCCATGGTCAGAGTGTCCAATCACAGTGCAAATATACTGGGCATGACCTTTCAGGTATAAATAAGGTAGAATACTGGTAGCTCGGCGTGGCTATTGTGTGCAATACCTTGACAAAGTTGGCATGTGCCACTGACCATGACCACAAATGTATCCAAGTGACTTTTACTTCTATTGATCATAACACGAGTCAGCCACGTTCAGAGAGTCCAATCACAGTGCAGATGTACTAGGCATGATCTTGCAGGTACAAACAAGGTAGAATACCGGTGGCTCGGTATGGCTATTGTGCGCAATGCCTTGACAAAGTTGGCACGTGCCACTGACTATGACCACAAAGTTTACCAAGTGACTTTAACTTCTAAGAATCGTAACACGAGTCAGCCACAGTCAGAGTGCCCAATCACAGTGCACAACTAATATGCATGACCTTGCAGGTATAAACAGGGTAAAAAACCGGTGTCTTGGCATGGCTACTGTGCGCAATGCCTTGACAAAGTTGGCATATGCCACTGACCATTACCACAAAGTTTACCCAGTACATCAAATGGATATGAATCATAACATGAGTCAGCCACGGTCAGAGTGTCCAATCACAGTGCAGATACTCTGGGCATGACCTTGCATGTATAAACAAGGTAGAATACTGATGGCTCGGTGTGGCTATTGTGCGCAATGCCTTGACAAAGTAGGCATGTGCCACTGACCATGACCACAACTGTATCCAAGTGACTTCTACTTCTATTGATCATAACACGAGTCAGCCATGGTCAGAGTGTCCAATCATCGTGCAGATCTACTAGGCATGATCTTGCAGGTACAAACAAGGCAGAGTACTAGTGGCTGGGTGTGGCTATTATGTGCAATGCCTTGACAAAGTTGGCATGTGCCATTGACCATAGCAACAAAGTTTACCAAGTGACTTTAACTTCGACAAATCGTATTACGAGTCAGCTACGATCAGAGTGCCCAATCACAATGCACACCTAATATGCATGACCTTACAGGTATAAACAGTGCAAAAAACCGGTGGCTTGGCACGGCTATTGTGCGCAATGCTTTGACAAAGTGAGCATGTGCCACGCACCATGACCAGAGTGTTTACCAAGTGACTTTAACTTCTACGAATCGTAACACAGGTCCGCCACATTCAGAGTACCCAATCACAATGCACATCTAATATGCATGACCTTGCAGTTATAAACAAGGAAAAAAACTAGTGGCGTGGCACGGCTATTGTGCGCAATGCCTTGACAAAGTTTACCAAGTACCTTAAACGGATATGAATCATGACACGAGTCAGCCACGGTCAGAGTGTCCAATGACAGTGCAGATGTACTAGGCATGATCTTGCAGGTGCAAACAAGGTAGAAGTCTGGTGGTTCGGTGTGGCTATTGTGCGCAATGCCTTGACAAAGGTGGCATGTGCAACTGACCATGACCACACAGTTTACCAAGTGACTCTAGCTTATACGAATCGTAACACGAGTTAGCCATGGTCAGAGTGCCCAATCACAGTGCACACCTAATATGCATGACCTTGCAAGTATAAACAAGGAAAAAAACCGGTGGTTTGGCACGGCTATTGTGCGCAATGCCTTGACAAAGTTGGCATGTGCCACTGACCATGACCACAATGTTTACCAAGTACATTAAACGGCGATGAATCATAACACGAGTCACCCAGGGTCAGAGTGTCCAATCACTGTGCAGGTACACTGGGCATGACCTTGCAGGTGTCAACAGGGTAGAATACTGGTGGCTCGGTGTGGCTGTTGTGCGCAATGCCTTGACAAAGTTGGCATGTGCCACTGACCATGACCACAAAGTTTACGAAGTGACTTTCACTTCTACGAATGAAAACACAAGTCAGCCACGGTCAGAGTACCCAATCACAGTTCAGATGTACTAGCCATGATCTTACAGGTATAAACAAGGTAAAAAACTGGTGGCTTGGCACGGCTATTGTGCGCAATGCCTTGACAAATTTGGCAATTACCACTGACCATGACCACAACGTTTACCAAGTACATTAAACGGCTGTGAATCATAACACGGGTCAGCCACGGTCAGAGTGTCCAATCACGATGCAGATACAATAGGGATGATCTTGCAGGTGTAAACAAGGTAGAATACTGGTTGATCGGTGTGGCTGTTGTGTGCAATGCCTTGAAAACGTTGGCATGTGCCACTGACCATGACCACAAATATATCCAAGTGACTTTACTTATATTGATCATAACACACGTCAGCCACGGTCAGAGTGTCCAATCACAGTGCAGATGTGTTGGGCATGATCTTGTAGCTGCAAACAAGGTAAAACACCGGTGGCTTGGTGTGGCTATTGTGCGCAATGCTTTGGCATAGTTGGCATGTGCCACTGACCATGACCACAAAGATTACCAAGTGACTTTATCTTCTACGAATCGTAACACAAGTCAGCCACGGTCAGAGTGCCCAATCACAGTACACATCTAATATGCATGACCCTACAGGTATAAACAGTATAAAAAACCGGTGGCTTGGCATAGCTATTGTGCGCAATGCCTTGACAAAGTTGGCATGTGCCACTGACCATGACAAGAAAGTTTACCAAGTACATTAAACGGCTATTAATCATGACACGAGTCAGCCACGGTCAGAGTGTCCGATCACAATGCAGATATACTTGGCATGACCTTGCAGGTATAAACAAGGTAGAATACTGGTGGCTCGGTGTGGCTATTGTGCGCAATGCCTTGACAAATTTGGCATGTGCCACTGACCATTACCACAAATGTATCCAAGTGACTGTTACTTCTTTTGATCATAACACGAGTCAGCCACGGTCAGAGTGTCCAATCACAGTGCACATGTAATAGGCATGAACTTACAGGTACAAACAAGGTAGAATACGAGTGGCTCGGTGTGGCTATTATGCTCCATGCCTTGACAAAGTTGGCATGTGCCACTAACCATGCCCACAAAGTTTAACAAGTACCTTAAACGGCTATGAATCATAACACGAGTTAGTCACGGTCAGAGTGTCCAATCACAATGCAGATGTACTCTGCATGATCTTGCAGGTGCAAACAATGTAGATTACTGGTGGTTTGGTGTGGCTATTGTGCGCAATGCCTTGACAAAAGTGGCATGTGCCACTGACTATGACCACAAGGTTTTCCAAGTGACTTTAACGTCTACGAACCGTAACACGAGTCAGCCACAATCAAAGTGCCTAATCACAGTGCACATCTAATATGCATGACCTTGCAGGCATATACAAGGTAAAAAACCGGTGGCTTGGCACGGCTATTGTGCGCAATGCCTTGACAAAGTTGGCAT
>SZWC01000155.1:298375-309535 GCA_023375785.1 Penium margaritaceum | reverse complement strand
TATTGATCATAACACAAGTCAGCCACGGTCAGAGTGTCCAATCACAGTGCAGATGTATCATGCATGACCTTGCACGTTTAAACAAGGTAGAATACTGGTGGCTCGATGTGGCTATTGTGCGCAATGCCTTGACAAAGCTGGAATGTGCCACTGACCATGACCACAAAGTTTACCAAGTGACTTTAACTTTTACGAATCGTAACACAAGTCAGCCACAGTCAGAGTACCCAATCATAGTGCACATCTAATGTGCATGACCTTGCAGGTAGAAACAGGGTAAAATTTGGTGTCTTGGCACGGCTATTGTGCGCAATGCCTTGACAAAGTTGGCATGTGCCACTGACTATGACCAGAAAGTTTACCAAGTACCTTAAACGGCTATGAATCATTACACGAGTCAGCCACTGTCAGAGTGTCCAATCACAGTGCAGATATACTGGGCATAACCTTACAGGTATAGACAAGGCAGAATACCGGTGGCTCGGTGTGGCTATTGTGTGCGATACCTTGACAAAGCTGGCATGTTCCACTGAGCATGACCACAAATGTATCCAAGTGAATTCAACTTCTACGAATCGTAACACAAGTCAGCCACGGTCAGAGTGCCCAATCACAGTGCAGATGTACGAGGCATTATCTTGCAGGTGCAAACAAGGTAGAATAGTGGTGGCTCGGTGTGGCTATTGTGCGCAATGCCTTGACAAAGCTGGCATGTGCCACTGGCCATGACCACAAAGTTTTCCAAGTGACTTTAACTTCTACGAATCGTAACCTGAGTCAGCCACATTCAGAGTGCCCAATCAAAGTTCAGATGTACTAGGCATGACCTTGCAGGTATAAACAAGGTAAAAAGCCCGTGGCTTGGCACTGCTATTGTACGTAATGCCCTGACGAAGTTGGCATGTGCCACTGACCACGACCACAAAGTTTACCAAGTACATTAAACGACGATGAATGAAAACACGAGTCAGACAGAGTCAGAGTGTCCAATCACAGTGCAGATATATTGGGCATGACCTATCAGGTATAAACAAGGCAGACTACTGGTAGCTTGGTGTGGCTTTTGTGCACAATGCCTTGAGAAAGTTAGCATGTGCAACTGACCATGATCACAAATGTATCTAGGTGACTTTAACTTCTACGAATCGTAATACGAGTCAGCCACGGTCAGAGTACCCAATCACAGTGCAGATGTACTTAGCATGATCTTGCAGGTACAAACAAGGTAGAATAGAGGTGGCTTGGTGTGGCTATTGTGCGCAATGCCTTGACAAAGCTGGCATGTGCCACTGGCATGCCAACTTTGTCAAGGCATTACGCACAATAGTCACACCGATCCACTGGTATCCTTCCTTATTTATACATGTAAGGTCATGCACAGTATATCTGCACTATGATTAGACACTCTGACCGTGGCTGACTCGTGTTATGATTCATAGCTGTTTAAGGTACTTGGTAAACATTGTGGTCATGGTCAGTGGCACATGCCATCTTTGTCAAAGCATTGCGTACAGTGGCCTTGCCAGGACATTTTACCTTGTTTATACCTGGAAGGTCATGCAAATAAGATGTGCACTGTGATTCGGCACTCTGACCGTGGCTGAATCGTGTTACGATTCGTATAAGTTAAAGTCACTTGGTAAACTTTGTGGTCATAGTCAGTGGCACATGCCAACTTTGTCAAGGCATTGCGCACAATAGCCACACCAAGCAACCAGTATTCTACCTTGTTTGCACCTGCAAGATCATGCCTAGTACATCTGCACTGTGATTGGACACTCTGACCGTGGTTGACTCATGTTATGATGAATAGAAGTAAAATTCACTTGGATACATTTGTGGTCATGGCCAGTGGCACATGCCAACTTTGTCAAGGCATTGCACACAATAGCCACAAGGAGCCACTTGTATTCTACCTTGTTTTTCCTAGCAAGATCATGCCTAGTACATCTGCACTGTGATTGGACACTCTCACCATGGCTGACTTGGGGTTTGATCAATAGAAGTAAGAGTCACTTCCATACAATTGTGATCATGGTCAGTGGCACATGCCAACTTTGTCAAGGCATTGCGCACAATAGCTGTGCCAAGACATCGGTTTTTTTTCCCTGTTTATACCTGCAAGGTCATGCATATTAGAAGTGTGCTGTGATTGGGTAATCTGACCGTGGCTGACTCGTGTTACGATTGGTAAACATTTGTGGTCATGATCAGTGGCACATGCCAACTTGGTCAAGGCATTTTGCACAATAGCCACACCATGCCACCAGTAATTTATCTTGTTTAAACCTGCAAGATCATGCCTAGTAAATCTGCTTTGTGATTGGACACTCTCACCATGGCTGACTTGTGTTATGATCAATAGAAGTAAAAGTCACTTGGATACATTTGTGGTCATGGTCAGTGGCACATGCCAACTTTGTCAAGGCATTGCGCACAATAGCCATACCGAGGCACCAGTATTCTACCTTGTCTGTACCTGCAAGGTCATGCCTAGTACATCTGCACTTTGATTGGACACTCTGACCGTGGCTGACTTGTGTTATGATCAATAGAAGTAGAAGTCACTAGGATACATNTAAACATGGTAAAAAACCGGTGCCTTGGCACGGCTATTGTGCGCAATGCCTTGACAAAGTTGGCATGTGCCACTGACCATGACCACAAATGTATCCAAGTGACCTTTACTTCTTGATCATAACACGAGTCAGCCACGGTCAGAGTGTCTCATCACAGTGCAGATGTACTAGGCATGATCTTGCAGGTGCAAACAAGGTAGAATACCGGTGGCTCGGTATGGCTATTGTGTGCAATGCCTTGACAAAATTGGCATGTGCCACTGACTATGGCCACAAAGTTTACCAAATGACTTTAACTTCTACGAATCGTAACACGAGTCAGCCACCGTCAGAGTGCCCAATCACAGTGCACATCTAATATGCATGACCTTGCACGTATAAACATGGTAAAAAACCGGTGCCTTGGCACGGCTATTGTGCGCAATGCCTTGACAAAGTTGGCATGTGCCACTGACCAGGACCAAAAAGTCAACCAAGTACCTTAAACGGCTATGAATGATAACCCGAGTCAGCCACGGTCAGAGTGTCCAATCAGAGTGCAGATATACTGGGGATGACCTTGCAGGTATAAACAAGGTAGAATACTGGTGGCTCGGTGTGGCTATTATGGGCAATGGCTTGACAAAGTTGGCATGTGCCACTGACCATGACCACAAATGTATCCAAGTGACTTTTACTTCTATTGATCATAACACGAGTCAGCCATGGTCAGAGTGTCCAATCACAGTGCAGATGTACAAGGCATGACCTTGCAGGTATAAACAAGGTAGAATACTGTTGNAAGGTCATGCATATAAGATGTGCACTGTGATTCGGCACTCTGACCGTGGCTGAATCGTGTTACGATTCGTATAAGTTAAAGTCACTTGGTAAACTTTGTGGTCATAGTCAGTGGCACATGCCAACTTTGTCAAGGCATTACGCACAATAGCCACACCGGGCCACCAGTATTCTACGTTGTGTACACGTGCAAAATCATGCCTAGCTCATCTGCACTGTGATTGGACACTCTGTTTGTGGCTGACGTGTGTTATGATCAATAGAAGTAAAAGTCACTTGGATACATTTGTGGTCATGGTCAGTAGCACATGCCAACTTTGTCAAGGCATTGCGCACAATAGCCACACCAAGCAACCAGTATTCTACCTTGTCTGTACCTGCAAGGTCATGCCTAGTACATCTGTACTTTGATTGGACACTCTGACTGAGGCTGACTCGTGTTCCGATTCGTAGAAGTTGATGTTTCTTGGTAAACTTTGTGGTCATAGTCAGTGGCACATGCCAACTTTGTCAAGGCATTGCGCTCAATAGCCATACCGAGGCACCAGTATTCTACCTTGTCTGTACCTGCAAGGTCATGCCTAGTACATCTGCACTTTGATTGGACACTCTGACCGTGGCTGACTTGTGTTATGATCAATAGAAGTAGACGTCACTATGATACATTTGTGGTCATGGTCAGTGGCACATGCCAACTTTGTCAAGGCATTGCATACAATAGCCACACCAAGCCACCAGTATCTACCTTGTTTGAACCTGCAAGATCATGCCTAGTATATCTGCACTCTGATTGGACACTCTGACCGTGGCTGACTCGTGTTATGATCAATAGAAGTAAAAGTCACTCAGGTATGTTTGTGGTCATGGTCAGTGGCACATGCCAACTTTGTCAAGGCATTGCGCACAATAGCCACACTGAGCCACCAGTATTCTTGTTTATACCTGCAAGGTCATGCACAGTATATCTGCACTGTGATTGGACACTCTGACCGTGGCTGACTCGTGTTATGATTCATAGCCGTTCAAGTTACTTGGTAAACTTTGTGGTCATGGTCAGTGGCACATGCCAACTTTGTCAAGGCATTGCGCACAATAGCTGTGCCAAGACATCGGGTTTTTACCATGTTTACATTTGCAAGGTCATGTATATTAGACGTGCACTGTGATTGGGCACTCTGTTCGTGGCTGACTCGTGTTAGGATTCGTAGAAGTTAATGTCACTTGGTAAACATTTTAGGTCATGATGAGTGGCACGTGCCACCTTTGTCAAGGCATTGCGCAAAATAGCCAGACCGAGCCACCAGTATTCTACCTTGTTTATTACTGCAAGGTCATGCACAGTATATCTGTACTGTGGTTGGACACTCTGACCGTGGGTGACTCGTGTTATGATCAATAGAAGTAAAAGTCACTTGGATACATTTGTGGTCATGGTCAGTGGCACATGCCAACTTTGTCANAGTGACTTTTACTTCTATTGATCATAACACGAGTCAGCCATGGTCAGAGTGTCCAATCACAGTGCAGATGTACAAGGCATGACCTTGCAGGTATAAACAAGGTAGAATACTGTTGCCTCAATGTGGCTATTGTGCGCAATGCCTTGACAAAGTTGGCATGAGCAACTGACCATGACCACAAAGTTTACCAAGAAACATCAACTTCTACGAATCGGAACACGAGTCAGCCTCAGTCAGAGTGCCCAATCACAGTGCACATCTTATATGCATGACCTTGCAGGTATAAACAAGGTAAAAACCCGGTGGCTTGGCACGGCTATTGTGCGCAATACCTTGACAAAGTGAGCATGTGCCACTGACGATGACCACAAAGTTTCCCAAGTAACTTAAACGGCTATGAATCATTACACGAGTCAGCCACGGTCAGAGTGCCCACCTACAGTGTAGATGTACTAGGCATGATCTTGCTAGGAAAAACAAGGTAGAATACTGGTAGCTCGGTGTGGCTATTATGGGCAATGGCTTGACAAAGTTGGCATGCCAGTGGCACATGCCAGCTTGGGCAAGGCATTGCGCACAATAGCTGCGCCAAGACATAGGTTTTTTACCCTGTTTATATTTGCAAGGTCATGCATATAAGATGTGCACTGTGATTGGCCACTCTGACCGTGGCTGACGCGTGTTATGATCAATAGACGTAAAAGTCACTTGGATATATTTGTGGTCATGGTCAGTAGCACATGCCAACTTTGCCAAGGCATTGCACACAGTAGATGTGCCAAGCCGCCGGTTTTTTTCCTTGTTTATACCTGCAAGGTCATGCCTAGTACATCTGCACTCTGATTGGACACTCTGACTCTGTCTGACTCGTGTTTTCATTCATCGTCGTTTAATGTACTTGGTAAACTTTCTGGTCATAGTCAGTGGCACATACCCACGTTGTCAAGGCATTGCGCACAATAGCTGCGCCAAGACATAGGTTTTTTACCCTGTTTATATTTGCAAGGTCATGCATATAAGATGTGCACTGTGATTGGCCACTCTGACCGTGGCTGACGCGTGTTATGATCAATAGACGTAAAAGTCACTTGGATATATTTGTGGTCATGGTCAGTAGCACATGCCAACTTTGCCAAGGCATTGCACACAGTAGATGTGCCAAGCCGCCGGTTTTTTTCCTTGTTTATACCTGCAAGGTCATGCCTAGTACATCTGCACTCTGATTGGACACTCTGACTCTGTCTGACTCGTGTTTTCATTCATCGTCGTTTAATGTACTTGGTAAACTTTCTGGTCATAGTCAGTGGCACATACCCACGTTGTCAAGGCATTGCGCACAATAGCTGCGCCAAGACATAGGTTTTTTACCCTGTTTATATTTGCAAGGTCATGCATATAAGATGTGCACTGTGATTGGCCACTCTGACCGTGGCTGACGCGTGTTATGATCAATAGACGTAAAAGTCACTTGGATATATTTGTGGTCATGGTCAGTAGCACATGCCAACTTTGCCAAGGCATTGCACACAGTAGATGTGCCAAGCCGCCGGTTTTTTTCCTTGTTTATACCTGCAAGGTCATGCCTAGTACATCTGCACTCTGATTGGACACTCTGACTCTGTCTGACTCGTGTTTTCATTCATCGTCGTTTAATGTACTTGGTAAACTTTCTGGTCATAGTCAGTGGCACATACCCACGTTGTCAAGGCATTGCGCACAATAGCTGCGCCAAGACATAGGTTTTTTACCCTGTTTATATTTGCAAGGTCATGCATATAAGATGTGCACTGTGATTGGCCACTCTGACCGTGGCTGACGCGTGTTATGATCAATAGACGTAAAAGTCACTTGGATATATTTGTGGTCATGGTCAGTAGCACATGCCAACTTTGCCAAGGCATTGCACACAGTAGATGTGCCAAGCCGCCGGTTTTTTTCCTTGTTTATACCTGCAAGGTCATGCCTAGTACATCTGCACTCTGATTGGACACTCTGACTCTGTCTGACTCGTGTTTTCATTCATCGTCGTTTAATGTACTTGGTAAACTTTCTGGTCATAGTCAGTGGCACATACCCACGTTGTCAAGGCATTGCGCACAATAGCTGCGCCAAGACATAGGTTTTTTACCCTGTTTATATTTGCAAGGTCATGCATATAAGATGTGCACTGTGATTGGCCACTCTGACCGTGGCTGACGCGTGTTATGATCAATAGACGTAAAAGTCACTTGGATATATTTGTGGTCATGGTCAGTAGCACATGCCAACTTTGCCAAGGCATTGCACACAGTAGATGTGCCAAGCCGCCGGTTTTTTTCCTTGTTTATACCTGCAAGGTCATGCCTAGTACATCTGCACTCTGATTGGACACTCTGACTCTGTCTGACTCGTGTTTTCATTCATCGTCGTTTAATGTACTTGGTAAACTTTCTGGTCATAGTCAGTGGCACATACCCACGTTGTCAAGGCATTGCGCACAATAGCTGCGCCAAGACATAGGTTTTTTACCCTGTTTATATTTGCAAGGTCATGCATATAAGATGTGCACTGTGATTGGCCACTCTGACCGTGGCTGACGCGTGTTATGATCAATAGACGTAAAAGTCACTTGGATATATTTGTGGTCATGGTCAGTAGCACATGCCAACTTTGCCAAGGCATTGCACACAGTAGATGTGCCAAGCCGCCGGTTTTTTTCCTTGTTTATACCTGCAAGGTCATGCCTAGTACATCTGCACTCTGATTGGACACTCTGACTCTGTCTGACTCGTGTTTTCATTCATCGTCGTTTAATGTACTTGGTAAACTTTCTGGTCATAGTCAGTGGCACATACCCACGTTGTCAAGGCATTGCGCACAATAGCTGCGCCAAGACATAGGTTTTTTACCCTGTTTATATTTGCAAGGTCATGCATATAAGATGTGCACTGTGATTGGCCACTCTGACCGTGGCTGACGCGTGTTATGATCAATAGACGTAAAAGTCACTTGGATATATTTGTGGTCATGGTCAGTAGCACATGCCAACTTTGCCAAGGCATTGCACACAGTAGATGTGCCAAGCCGCCGGTTTTTTTCCTTGTTTATACCTGCAAGGTCATGCCTAGTACATCTGCACTCTGATTGGACACTCTGACTCTGTCTGACTCGTGTTTTCATTCATCGTCGTTTAATGTACTTGGTAAACTTTCTGGTCATAGTCAGTGGCACATACCCACGTTGTCAAGGCATTGCGCACAATAGCTGCGCCAAGACATAGGTTTTTTACCCTGTTTATATTTGCAAGGTCATGCATATAAGATGTGCACTGTGATTGGCCACTCTGACCGTGGCTGACGCGTGTTATGATCAATAGACGTAAAAGTCACTTGGATATATTTGTGGTCATGGTCAGTAGCACATGCCAACTTTGCCAAGGCATTGCACACAGTAGATGTGCCAAGCCGCCGGTTTTTTTCCTTGTTTATACCTGCAAGGTCATGCCTAGTACATCTGCACTCTGATTGGACACTCTGACTCTGTCTGACTCGTGTTTTCATTCATCGTCGTTTAATGTACTTGGTAAACTTTCTGGTCATAGTCAGTGGCACATACCCACGTTGTCAAGGCATTGCGCACAATAGCTGCGCCAAGACATAGGTTTTTTACCCTGTTTATATTTGCAAGGTCATGCATATAAGATGTGCACTGTGATTGGCCACTCTGACCGTGGCTGACGCGTGTTATGATCAATAGACGTAAAAGTCACTTGGATATATTTGTGGTCATGGTCAGTAGCACATGCCAACTTTGCCAAGGCATTGCACACAGTAGATGTGCCAAGCCGCCGGTTTTTTTCCTTGTTTATACCTGCAAGGTCATGCCTAGTACATCTGCACTCTGATTGGACACTCTGACTCTGTCTGACTCGTGTTTTCATTCATCGTCGTTTAATGTACTTGGTAAACTTTCTGGTCATAGTCAGTGGCACATACCCACGTTGTCAAGGCATTGCGCACAATAGCTGCGCCAAGACATAGGTTTTTTACCCTGTTTATATTTGCAAGGTCATGCATATAAGATGTGCACTGTGATTGGCCACTCTGACCGTGGCTGACGCGTGTTATGATCAATAGACGTAAAAGTCACTTGGATATATTTGTGGTCATGGTCAGTAGCACATGCCAACTTTGCCAAGGCATTGCACACAGTAGATGTGCCAAGCCGCCGGTTTTTTTCCTTGTTTATACCTGCAAGGTCATGCCTAGTACATCTGCACTCTGATTGGACACTCTGACTCTGTCTGACTCGTGTTTTCATTCATCGTCGTTTAATGTACTTGGTAAACTTTCTGGTCATAGTCAGTGGCACATACCCACGTTGTCAAGGCATTGCGCACAATAGCTGCGCCAAGACATAGGTTTTTTACCCTGTTTATATTTGCAAGGTCATGCATATAAGATGTGCACTGTGATTGGCCACTCTGACCGTGGCTGACGCGTGTTATGATCAATAGACGTAAAAGTCACTTGGATATATTTGTGGTCATGGTCAGTAGCACATGCCAACTTTGCCAAGGCATTGCACACAGTAGATGTGCCAAGCCGCCGGTTTTTTTCCTTGTTTATACCTGCAAGGTCATGCCTAGTACATCTGCACTCTGATTGGACACTCTGACTCTGTCTGACTCGTGTTTTCATTCATCGTCGTTTAATGTACTTGGTAAACTTTCTGGTCATAGTCAGTGGCACATACCCACGTTGTCAAGGCATTGCGCAAAATAGCCAGACCGAGCCACCAGTATTCTACCTTGTTTATTACTGCAAGGTCATGCACAGTATATCTGTACTGTGGTTGGACACTCTGACCGTGGGTGACTCGTGTTATGATCAATAGAAGTAAAAGTCACTTGGATACATTTGTGGTCATGGTTTGTCGTACATGCCAACTTTGTCAAGGCATTGCGCACAACAGCCACACCGAGCCACCATTATTATGCCTTTTTTATACCTGCAAGATCATGCCTAGTACATCTAAACTGTGATTGGACACTCTGGCCATGGCTGACTCGTGTTACGATTTGTAGAAGATAAAGTCACTTGGTAAACTTTGTGGTCATGTCCAGTGGCACATGCCAACTTTGTCAAGGCATTGCGTACAATAGCCACACCGAGCCACCAGTATCTACCTCGTTCGAACCTGCAATATCATGCCTAGTATATGTGCACTGTTATTGGACACTCTGACCGTGGCTGACTCGTGTTAGGATCAATAGAAGTAAAAGTCACTTGCATACATTTGTGGTCATGGTCAGTGGCACATGCCAACTTTGTCAAGGCATTGCGCACAATAGCCACACCGAGTCACCAGTATTCTACCTTGTTTATACCTGCAAGGTCATGCACAGTTTATCTGCACTGTGATTGGACACTCTGACCGTGGCTGACTCGTGTTATGATTCATAGCCGTTTAAGTTACTNGCTATTGTGCGCAATGCCTTGACAAAGTTGGCATGTGCCACTGACCATGACCACAAAGTTTACCAAGTGACATTAACGCTTACGAATTGTTACACGAGTCAGCGACAGTCAGAGTAACCAATCACAGTGCACATCTTATATGCATGACCTTGCAGGTATAAAACAGGAAAAGAAACCGGTGTCTTTGCACAGCTATCGTGCGCAATGCCTTGACAACGTGGGTATGTGCCACTGACCACGACCAAAACAATTACAAATGACCTTGAACGGCTATGAATCAAAACACCAGTCAGCTACAGTCAGAGTGTCCAATCACAGTGCAGATATGCCGGGCATTACATTTCAGGTTTAAACAAGGTAGAATACTGGTGGCTTGGTGTGACAATTGTGCACAATGCCTTGACAAAGTTGGTATGTGCCACTGACTATGACCGCAAATGTATCCTAGTGACTTATAGTTCTATTGATCATAACACAAGTCAGCCACGGTCAGAGTGTCCAATCATAGTGCAGATGTATCATGCATGACCTTGCACGTTTAAACAAGGTAGAATACTGGTGGCTCGATGTGGCTATTGTGCGCAATGCCTTGACAAAGCTGGAATGTGCCACTGACCATGACCACAAAGTTTACCAAGTGAGTTTAACTTTTACGAATCGTCACACAAGTCAGCCACAGTCAGAGTACCCAATCATAGTGCACATCTAATGTGCATGACCTTGCAGGTAGAAACAGGGTAAAATTTGGTGTCTTGGCACGGCTATTGTGCGCAATGCCTTGACAAAGTTGGCATGTGCCACTGACCATGACCACAAATGTATGCAAGTGACTTTTACTTCTATTGATCGTAACACGAGTCAGCCACGGTCAGAGTGTCCAAT
>SZWC01000155.1:276985-296453 GCA_023375785.1 Penium margaritaceum | reverse complement strand
ACTTGGTAAACTTTGTGGTCATGGTCAGTGGCACATTCCAGCTTTGTCAAGGCATTGCGCACAATAGCCACACCGAGTCACCAGTATTCTACCTTGTTTATACCTGCAAGGTCATGCACAGTTTATCTGCACTGTGATTGGACACTCTGACCGTGGCTGACTCGTGTTATGATTCATAGCCGTTTAAGTTACTTGGTAAACTTTGTGGTCATGGTCAGTGGCACATGCCAACTTTGTCAAGGCATTGCGCACAATAGCTGCGCCAAGACATAGGTTTTTTACCCTGTTTATATTTGCAAGGTCATGCATATTAGACGTGCACTGTGATTGGGCACTCTGACCATGGCTGACTCGTGTTACGATTCGTAGAAGTTAAAGTGACTTGGTAAACATTTTTGGTCATGATCAGTGGCACATGCAAACTTTGTCAAGGCATTGCGCACAATAGCCACACCAAGCCACCAGTATTCTACCTTGTTTATTCCTGCAAGGTCATGCACAGTATATCTGTACTGTGATTGGACACTCTGACCGTGGCTGACTCGTGTTATGATCAATGGAAGTAAAAGTCACATGGATATATTTGTGGTCATGGTTAGTGGTACATGCCAACTTTGTCAAAGCATTGCAAACAATAGCCACACCGAGCCACCATTATTATACCTTTTTTATACCTTCAAGGTTATGCCTAGTACATGTAAACTGTGCTTGGACACTCTGACCATGGCTGACTCGTGTTACGATTTGTAGATGATAAAGTCACTTGGTAAAATTTGTGGTCATGGTCAGTGGCACATGCAAACTTTGTCAAGGCATTGTGCACAATAGCCACACCGAGCCACCAGTATTCGACCTTGTTTGTACATGCAAGATCATACCTAGTACATGTGCACTGTGATTGGACATTCTGACCGTGGCTGACTTGTGTTATGATCAATAGAAGTAAAAGTCACTTGGATATATTTGTGGTCATGGTCAGTGGCACTTGCCAACTTTGTCAAGGCATTGCGCACAATAGCCACACTGAGCCACCAGTATTCTACCTTGTTTGCGCCTGCAAGATCATGCCTAGTACATCTGCAAAGTGATTGGATACTTTGACCGTGGCTGACTTGTGTTATGATTCATAGCCGTTTAAGGTACTTCGTAAACTTTGTGGTCATGGTCAGTGGCACATGCCAACTTTGTCAAGGCATTGCGCACAAAACCCGTGCAAGGCCACCGGATTTTTACCTTGTTTATACCTGCAAGGTCATGCCTAGTACATCTGAACTGAGATTGGGCACTCAAACCGTGGCTGACTTGTGTTACGATTCGTAGAAGTTAAAGTCACTTGGAAAACGTTGTGGTCATGGTCAGTGGCACATGCCAAAGTTGTGAAGGCATTGCGGACAGTAGCCACACCAAGCCACCAGTATTCTACCTTGTTTGTACCTGAAAGGTCATGTCTAGTACATCTGCAATGTGATTGGACACATTGACCGTGGCTGACTCGTGGTATGCTCAAAAGAAGTAAATGTCACTTGGATATATTTGTGGTCATGGTCAGTGGCACATGCCAACTTTGTCAAGGCATTGTGCACAATAGCCGCACTGAGCCACCAGTATTCTACCTTGTTTATACCTGCAAGGTCATGCACAGTATATCTGCACTGTGATTGGACACTCTGACCGTGGCTGACTTGTGTTATGATTCATAGCCATATAAGGTACTTCGTAAACTTTGTGGTCATGGTCAGTGGCACATGCCAACTTTGTCAAGGCATTGCGCACAAAAGCCGTGCGAGGCCACCGGATTTTTACCTTGTTTATACCTGCACGGTCATGCCTAGTACATCTGCACTGTGATTGGACACTCTGACCGTGGCTGACTCGTGGTATGCTCAAAAGAAGTAAAAGTCACTTGGATATATTTGTGGTCATGGTCAGTGGCACATGCCAACTTTGTCAAGGCATTGTGCACAATAGCCAAACCAATGCACCAGTACTCTACCTTGTTTCCACCTGTAAGATCATACCTAGTACATCTGCACTGTGATTGGACACTCTGACCGTGGCTGACTCGTGTTATGATTCGTAGAAGTAAAAGTCACTTGGTAACCTTTGTGTTCATGGTCAGTGGCACATGCCGACTTTGTCAAGGCATTGCGGACAATAGCCATGCCGAGCCACCAGTATTCTACCTTGTTTGTACCTGCAAGATCATGCCTAGTACATCTTTACTACGATTGGACACTCTGACCGTGGCTGACTCGTGTTATGATCAATAGAAGTAAAAGTCACTTGGATACATTTGTGGCCGTGGTCAGTGGCACGTGCCAACTTTGTCAAGGCATTGTGTACAATAGCCACACCGAGCCACCAGTATTCTACCTTGTTTGCACCTGCAAGATCATGGCTAGTGCATCTGCACTATGATTGGACACTCTGACCATGGCTGACTCGTGTTATGATCAATAGAAGTAATAGTCACTTGGATACTTTTGTGGTCATGGTCAGTGGCACGTTCCAACTTTGTCAAGGCATTGCACACAGTAGATGTGCCAAGCCACCGGTTTTTTTCCTTGTTTATACCTGCAAGGTCATGCATATTGGATGTACACTATGATTAGACACTCTGACTGTGCTCCCCCCTGCGGCAGCTGCACCCGGCGTGGCGCCCTGGGCGCTAGCACCACCAGCAGCACCAGGAGAGTAGCGAGGACAGGAGGCACTGCCTTCTGCGGCAGCTGCACCTGGCGCAACGCCGGAGCGCCAGCACCATCGGCAGCAACAGTAGATGAGCGGGGACAAGAGGTGTTGCCTTCTGCGGCGGCTGTACCCGGCGTGGTGCCCCGAGCGCCAGCGCCACCAGCAGTAGCAGTAGAGCAGCGAAGACAGGAGGTGCTGCCGTTTGTGGTAGCTGCAACCGGCGCGGCGCCCGGAGCGCCAGCGCCACCAGTGGCAGTAGCAAAGCAGCGGGGACAGGAGGTGCTGCCTTCTGCGGCAGCTGCACCTTGTACGGCGCCCGAGGCGTAAGCAACACCAGTAACAACAACAGAGGAGCAGCGGGAGGAGCAACGGAAGAAGAAACAAAAAGGGCCCCAAAGAGCTGGACTGGGAGAAAAGAAGCAATGGAAAGAGGCGGAGAAATAGGGAGAGGAAAAGGAGCCTGTACCCATGCGAGAAGAACACCACAGCTTGCTCAATGCTCCTCCTTCAAGATGGGAGCCACTTCCCCCTGATGATAGATCTTTATGGCCAACCAGTTCCCGGCTGGAAGCGGAAGCACGGTCAAGACAACAGACACCCACGCAAGGGGAAGAGGAGCAGCGGCATGAAGAGCTAGAATTAAGCATCAAGGCGGATGATCAGGATGAAGAGGAAGGACAGGAGGAGGTGGCTCTGTAACTCTGTGCAACATTTAAGAACCCGGTTGCCACTAAGGGAGAGGTGGTGTATGAGGGATGCAAGGCCAGCCTACATTTGGCATGTTACGACTTGGAACTGGACACCGTGCACGACATCAAGATGTGTCAGGTCTGTGCACTAAATCTGAAGGAGAGCATGGGGGTAGACAGTGAGGAGGAACTGCGGAAAGAAAGGGAGGAGGAAAGGATCCGCTCGGGGATGGGGGCCACGGCTGGGAAATCCAGTGTGCTGCAGGACGAGAAGGAACCCTGCGGTAACTGTGAAGAGCCGATGGACGCTACCACTTTGTTCCGCTGCTACGTGTGTAGACATCCTGTGCATGCAGCCTGCCAGGATCCAAAGATAAGGATGCGGCAGAAGGTGATAGGATGCAAGAAGTGTGCACCTCTCATGCTGGCAAAAGTAGAAAAATAGGACAGGAGGAAGAAGAGGTCCGCACCCAAGCGGTGTATTGAGAGGTGTGAAGCATGCGGAGAGCCGTACGACCCCATGGAGGCAACCTGGTGCTATGAATGTAAAGCACCCCTCCACTGCAAGTGTGGGACGAAGATTCCGGGGTTGGGACGGCATTGCAAGAGCTGTATCTGAAGGCTGGTTGAATAAGAACAAGAGATGGACAAGGAGGGTGGAAAGGCTGCTGGACCAAGTGTGCCCGGGGTGGAGGAGACGGAGGAGTGCGGGAGGTGCAAGCGGCCAGTGAGGACACAGAAGAAACACTGCTTCAATTACAAGGTGGCCCTCCACTATATCTGTGGAGAAGAGGAGCTGCTGCAACAAAAGGCGGTGCATGTCTGTCCGGCCTGTATGCCGGAGCTGAAAGGGAGAATGCGGAAAGAAAGAGAGAAGCAGGGAGGGGGAGGTCGGCAAGCGGCGGAACTGGAGTGGAGCCTGTACTGTACAGAGTATGGCAACCGTAACGCCACCGAGTGGTGTGAGGGATGCTACCAGCCGCTCCATTGACCTTGCGGGCAGGTGCTGCGAGGGGTAGGACATCATTGCGACAAATGTGTGGCAAAGTTACGACTCCTCGAGGCCCGGGCACGAGATAAGAAGCAACAGAGAGAGGAAGAATGGCAGGGCGCAAGGGAAAGGGCAACGCCACGCTCATACGCAGATGCACACCCAGTGGAACAACTCTACCGCAATGCAGTGGCACTATCCGGACCGGAGGGAGTAGCGGCTCGGAAGGCAGTGTTGGCAATGAGGGCGCTGGGGAACAGGGATGTCCCCGAAGTAAGAAGGAAGGTGCTGGCTATGGTGAATGAGGCGTTGGCCGTGACACCTCAGTGGTGCCTCTTCAGAAATGAGCCGCCATCAGCAGCACCGAGGCCACCAACCCCACAGGGACCAGATGTGCGATCCCATCCTCATCCACCCCCGGCGGATAATTGATCTACCCAGCGCTCTGACATACCAACTGCACCAGGAAGGACGCAGCAAGGACGGGGAGCTGAGGCTAGGGGAGGAGCAACGACACCTGGACGCTCAGGGGCACTGGGACGGGCCGGTGCTACGGTAGATGATGCACCGGCACGATGGTGGATCCATCGTGCCACCTCGAGAGGACAACACAGGGGGAGAGGAGCAGAGAGGGGCCCCCATCACCCTTCACTGGCAAGGGGATCAACATCGGGAGGACTGCGAGGGACGCCCACGGGAGTGCGAGGGAAGGCAGCAGAGACAGGCACGGGGATTGCGTGAAGCCCATGGAGTGGAAATACTGGGTCGCTGATGGATCCAGGAAGGGGCGAGGGAACAAAGAGGCCTGGGGTTGAAGCAGGGGTGAGACAGGGAAGTGCGAATAGGGATGCCATGGCAAGAGCAGGGCCAAGACGAGGCAGTTGGGTCGGGGGCATTGCAGCGGGAGGGAGAGAAGCAAGGGGCGCAGACGCAGGCAAGGAGCAGTAGGAGAGAAGACACCTCGTGCTGGTAATTGCCCGTGGTACGAGAAGAGGGTACACCTGCCTGCCAGACAGTGCAGGCGTTGCAAGTGCCACATGCATCAGGAGTGTGGAATGGCAGATGAAGAAGGAGGCTGGATCTACATGCCCTACCAAAAGGTCAAACAGGGAATACCCATAGAGGTGAGAGTTGTGCTCGGATAGGAGCACAATGTTGCGGCAGGCATTGAGTGCTGTGGCTATAGAAGACCGCTGGGATCTCCACACGGGAAATGCGACTATTGGAAGCGGGAAGCACACGCTGCCTGCATCAAGACGAATGAAGAGGGGAGGAATAACTGCATCGGTTATTAGATACGACCACGCACAGGCACGGTGGAAGGGGATTGCCCCAGTTGCTTGAGGGAGCTGAGAGGAGTGACCCCATGGTTTGAGAAGTGCGGATGTTTCTCACATAACGAATGTGTGAAGAAGGTAGGGGAAAGGAGGCTGCGTCACGGAGGGCGCATTGTATTGTATCAATGCCTCCGATTCACGAGTTCACGGAGGGAGCTGTGCGCCACATGCAGGGACCCAATTTGTGTCCGTAGGTGGCACTATATCAGCTGCCATCAGCGAGTGTACCTCCCATGTGCCCGTCGCTACAGCAACACACAGACAGGTCTCCATGGACGACTCTGCCTGCCGTGTGAGGAGAGTGATGATACGAGAAGGAGGATGCAGGCAGAACAGAAGGAGGTAGCAAGGTGCTTGCAGGAGCCGTAGGGAAGAGGAACAGGGGGAGGAGAGCGCAGGGTGACCCCACGCCAAAGCCCCACGGCGTGGAACGAAGAGATACGACAAGAAGGGCTCCACAGGATGGAACCGAGTCACGGTCCGAGACGCGGGCAAGCAGGAGAGAGGAGAGATAAATTGAAGATGAGTGATGAGGATGCTGGGAATGATATTGCGGCCAAGGACGAAGGCAGGAAGGCGGCAGGACACTACACAGTTTGGTGAGTCAAAGTAGAAGCATGGCCAGTGTAGCGAGTAAGTGACCGAGGCGTGGGCCGAAGGCCTCAGCGCCGAGGTCACGACAGTACAAAGTGCACATGGAAAAAGGAATGATCAACGTCGAGATGAAGGGAAAGCAAATGCAGCTCTAACCCAGCAAGAAGAACGTTGATGGACGTATGGAGGCAATTGAAGAAGATGTGCCACAGCTTGGGGGCGGGCAGCAGAAAGCAGCAAAGTGCCACGGCGTCGAGGTAGGCAACGGGAAGTAGCGAAAGTGCCATAGCTTGGAGGCGGGCAGCGGAAGGCAGCGGAAGTGCCACGGCATGGAGGCAGGTAATGAAAGAAGGCGGAGTGCCACAGCACGAAGGCGGGCAGCGGAAAGAAGGCGGAGTGCCACAGCACGGAGGCGGGCAACGGAAGGGAAAATGACTTAGATTGAATGGATGCAAGAAACACAAGGATGTTAGTGCTACGTGTATACTTTGCTAGTCTGGGTTACTAGAGTGCTCCTAGTGGAGCCGCTTGGGACTAGGCAGGGGAGTTCTCGTAGTGGAGAGTGGAGCCGCGGGGTGGAGGAGTGCTACCGGTGCCGGTCCACGTACTTGATGTTCGGGTGCGCACACATCTTGGTCTTGGTGGTGCGAGGAGGCGGACGTGGTCCGCGACTTTGTCGCGACGTGTGGAGCGGGCCGCACGGCGGGTTTTGGGCGAGCAAGAATGGGAGAACGTGGGTCTTTGGTGTCGGTATGAGCACCGACCAGATCATCGGATTTGAGCCTGATCACTTATTTTCTTTTATTCTTGTGTCACTGGCTCGATGGGTATTCCAGTAATCTTTTCCTGTTGTACCCCAACAGTCTTGTGCCATTGTTTCTTTTATTCTTCTGGCACCGGCCCTCAATGGCACAAGTCATGAACGGTTCGGTGTATCCAGGAGATGTTGGTGTGACCACTCAGAGAAGCTTGATGCCCCCTTGGTCACAGGTTAAATCCTTCACCTTCTTCTTCTCCTGCAAGAGAGAATATTTTTGTAGAAGATAGGGATACTGCTGCCGGATGACGGAGAGGATCAAGATTGCGGGCTTTGGACAGGAGCCAGCACCTGTATNCGATGAGAAGGGCATTGATTGGTGCAGACTTGTGGTGGTGGCAATGCGGATGAGCGAGAGGATCGTCTGTTGGAGGAGGATGAAGGTAACGTAGTGGTGTCGATAAGATGAAGTTGGTGGTTTGGTGTTGAAGTTGATGGAGGAGAGTTGTTGGTGACAAAAGTTGGGTCTGGAGAGATGATGTTCGCTGAGGGGAACTGAGGTTGTGAAGTAGAGGACTTGTTGGTGGATTCAGGAGTGATGGTTATGGTCGTTGCTTCTGTAGGAGTGTCAATGGTGAGAAGGTAGAGGGAGGAGCTGGGTGCTGTCATAGGATGACGGTCGGAAATGCCTAGGAGAGGTGAGAGAGGACAGACAACGTCAGACGCTTGAGGCGTGTTTGTTGGCTCATGTATGGCAGAGGACGGTATGGGGTGTTTGCGTTGCTAGAGATGGTGGCGGACATGGTTCCATGCAGCAATGGTCAGGCAGCCGAGGGCAAAAGGAAGCATTGTTGTTGATGAGGATTTGAATGCTGGTGTTTGCGCGGAGGCTAAGGTAATGATTCTGGAGAGTCGTGTGGTTGCTGGGTTGTCTGTTGGGGATTGCAAGGAGTGAAGAGTGCCTGCTGTAGCTTGGTCCTTGTATGCTGATGTTGGTAGTGATGAGGGAGGCAGGTACAAAGCTTGAGCTGCTGAGAAAGGAGGGAGGAGTGTCACATGCAGTGTTTCTGGATGCCTGCTGCGATTGAGAAAGATGCTACTTTCTGTGTGATGCAGTCTCACCAAGCGGTGCCCATACACCGTTCAGGGATACTGCTAGCACAGATTCTAATGCTGAGAAAGGCGGATGACTGATGAATGGAGTTGCTGCTGTTGTAATGACTGTTGCTGACGGCTTGGCAGGAACGCGCGTCAGCGAGGAGCTTTAGTCGGCAAAGGGAGGATGGAGGGTCTGAAGGTGCAAGTAGTTGGTGAAACGTTTGAAGTGGTTGGTTTGAAGTGACAAAATGTGATAGATGGATGAATTTGCTTGAACGGCTGCGATGTATGTAAAAGAAGGAGGATGGTCGGTTTCTGCTGCTGCTCCTGCTGCTGTTGTTGGAGTTTTACACCGTCACCGGGCCGCGCCCATACACGGATCAGTGAAGGTGGTCACACTTTGTAGGAGGAGGCTGTTTGTTTGTGAGGAATTGCTGTTGCTTTGGTGGAATGCGATGCTGCTTCTGCTCGGGAAAGGACTGCTGGCGAATTGGTCATGGAGCGCTTTAGTGAAGTGCTTCAGGCGCCAGGAGATGTAGGCAGCGCGTGGAGGAGGATTGTTTGCTCAGAATCCTCTGCTGAACTTTGATACCTTATCAGGATTTTGGAGGTGCTGCAGAGAGTGTGGAGAGTGATCTGGAGTGCGGGATGGAACCGAGTCGCCGTCCGAGGCGCGGGCAAGCAGGAGAGAGGAGAGATAACTTGGAGATGAGTGATGAGGATGCTGGGAATGATACTACGGCTAAGGACAAAGGCAGGAAGACTGCAGGACACTGCACAGTTTGGTGAGTCGAAGTAGAAGCATGGCCATTGTAGCAAGTAAGTGACCGAGGCGTGGACCGAAGGCCTCAGCGCCGAGGTCACGACAGTACGAAGTGCACACGGACAAAGGAATGGCTGACGTCGAGATGAAAGGAAAGCGAATGTAGCTGTAACCCAACGGGAAGAACGCTGATGGACGGATGGAGGAAATCGAAGAAGATGTGCCACAGCTTGGGGGCAGAAAGCGGAAAGCAGCGAAATGCCACGGCGTCGAGGCAGGCAACGGGAAGCAACGGAAGTGCCACAGCTTGGAGGCGGGTAGAGGAAGGCAACAGAATTGCCACGGCATGGAGGCAGGCAATGAAAGAAGGCGGAGTGCCACAGCACGAAGGCGGGCAGCGGAAAGAAGGCGGAGTGCCACAGTACGGAGGCGGGGCAACGGGAGGGAAAATGACTTAGATTGAATGGATGCAAGAAATACAAGGATGTGAGTGCTACGTATATACTTTGCTAGTGTGGGTTACTAGAGTGCTCCTAGTGGAGCCGCTTGGGACTAGGCAGGGGAGTTCTCCTAGTGGAGAGTGGAGCCGCGGGGTGGAGGAGTGCTGCCAGTGCCGGTCCACGTACTTGATGTTTGGATGCGTACGTATCTTGGTCCTGGGGATGCGAGGAGGCGTACGTGGTCCGCGACTTTGTTGCGACGTGTGAAGCAGGCCACACGGCGGGTTTTGGACATGTGAGAATGGGGGAACGTGGGTCTTTGGTGTTGGTATGAGCACCAACCAGATCCTCGGAGTTGAGCCTGATCACTTATTTTCTTTTGTTCTTGTGTCACCGGCTCCATGGGTATATCTGTGATCTTTTCCTGTTGTACCCCAAGTCTTGTGCCATTGTTTCTTTTACTCTTCTGACAGTTTATACCTGCAAGGTCATGCATATTAGATCTGCACTGTGATTGGGCAATCTGACCGTGGCTGACTCGTGTTATGATCAATAGAAGTAAAGGTAAATTGGATACATTTGTGGTCATGGTTAGTGGCACATGCAAACTTTTTCAAGGCATTGCGCATAATAGCCACACCGAGCCACCAGTATTCTACCTTATTTATACCTGCAAGGTCATGCCCCGTACATCTGCACTGTGATTGGACACTCTGACCGTGGCTGGCTCGTGTTATGATTCATAGCCGTTTAAGGTACTTGGTAAACTTTGCGGTCATGGTCAGTGGCACATGCCAACTTTGTCAAGGCATTGCGCACAATAGCCATGCCAAGCCACCTGTTTTTTACCTTGTTTGTACCTGCAAGGTCATGCCTAGTATATCTGCACTGCGATTGGACACCCTGACCGTGGCTCACTCGTGTTATGATCAATAGAAGTAAAAGTCACTTGGATACATTTGTGGTCATGGTCGGTGGCACATGCCAACTTTGTCAAGGCATCGTGCACAATAGCCACACCGAGCCACCAGTATTCTACCTCGTTTTCACCTGCAAGATCATGCCTAGTACATCTGCACTGTGATTGGACACTCTGACCGTGGCTGACTCGTGTTATGAACAAAAGAAGTAAAAGTCACTTGGATACATTTGTGGTCATGGTCAGTGGCACATGCCAAATTTGTCAAGGCATTGCGCACAATAGCCACACCGATCCACAAGTATTCTACCTTGTTTGTACCTGCAAGATCATGCCTAGTACATCTGCACTGTGATTAGACACTCTGACCGTGGCTGACTCGTGTTATGATCAATAGAATTAAATGTCACCTGGATACATTTGTGGTCATGGTCAGTGGCACATGCCAACTTTGTCAAGGCATTGCGCACAATAGCCGGACCGAGCCACCAGAATTCTACCTTGTTCATACCTGTAAGGTCATGCCCATTATATCTGCACTGTGATTGGACACTATGACCGTGGCTGACTTGTGTTATAAGTCATAGCCGTTTAACATACTTGGTAAACTTTGTGGTCATGGTCAGTGGCACATGCCAACTTTGTCAAGGCATTACGCACAATAGTCGTTCCAAGCCATGGGTTTTTTACATTGTTTATACCTGCAAGGTCATGCCCATTACATCTGAACTGTGATTGGGCACTCTGACTGTGGATGACTCCTGTTACGATTCGTAAACGTTAAAGTCACTTTGTATACTTTGTGGTCATGGTCAGTGGCACATGCCAACTTTGTCATGGCATTGCGCGCAATAGTCGTTCCAAGCCACGGGTTTTTTACATTGTTTAGACCTGCAAGGTCATGCGTATTAGATGTGCAATATGATTGGGTACTCTGACCGTGGCTGACTCGTGTTATGATTCGTAGAGGTCAAAGTCACTTGGTAAACTTTGTCGTCATGGTCAGTGGCACATGCCAACTTTGTCAAGGCATTGCGCACAGTAGCCACACCGAGCCACCAGTATTCTACCTTTTTTGCATCTGCAATTTCATGCCTAGTACATCTGCACTATGATTGGACACTCTGACCGTGGCTGACTCGTGTTATGATTAATAGCCATTTAAGGTACTTGGTAAACTTTGTGGTCATGGTCAGTGGCACATGTCAACTTTGTCAAGGCATTGCGCACAATAGCCGTACCAAGCCACCGGTTTCTTAACTTGTTTATACATGCAATATGATGCATATTAGATGTGCACAATGATTGGTCACTCTGACCGTGGCTGACTCGTGTTACGATTCGTAGAAGTTAGAGTCACTTGGTAAACTTTGTGGGCATGGTCAGTGGCACATGCCAACTTCGTCAAGGCATTGCACACAATGGCCACACCGAGCCACGAGTATTCTACCTTGTTTGCACCTGCAAGGTCATGCCTAGAACATCTGCACTGCGATTGAACACTCTGACCGTGGCTGACTTGTGTTATGATCACAAGAATGAAACGTCACTTACTTGTATTTGTGGTCATGGTCAGTGGAACATGCCAACTTTGTCAAGGCATTGCGCACAATAGCCTCACCGAGCCAGCAATATTCTACCTTGTTTATACCTGTAAGGTCATGCCCATTATATCTGCACTATGACTGGACACTCTGACCGTGGCTGGCTCGTGTTGTGATTCATAACCGTTTATGGTACTTGGTAAACTTTGGGGTCATGGTCTGTGGCACATGCCAGCTTTTTCAAGGCATTGGGCACAATAGCCATGCCAAGCCACTGGTGTTTTACCTTGTTTATACCTGTAAGGTCATGCCTAGTACATCTGAACTGTGATTGGGTACTCGGACTGTGGCTGACTCGTGTTACGATTCATAGATGTTAAAGTTACTTGGTAATCTTTGTGGTCATGGTCAGTGGCACATGCCAACTTGGTCTAGGCATTGCGCACAATAGCCACACCGAGCCACCAGTATTATACCTTGTTTGCACCTGCAAGATCATGCCTAGTACATCTGCACTGTGATTGGACTTTCTGACCGTGGCTGACTCATGTTATGATGAATAGAAGGAAAAGTCACTTGGATACATTTGTGGTCATGGTCAGTGGCACATGCCAGCTTTGACAAGGCATTGCACACAATAACCACACCAAGCCACCAGTATTCTACCTTCTTTATGCCTGTAAGGTCATGCTCAGTATATCTGCACTGTGATTGGACACTCTGACAGTGGCTGACCCGTGTTATCATTCATAGCCGTTCAAGGAACCTGGTAAACTTTGTGGTCATGGTCAGTGGCACATGCCAACTTTGTCAAAGCATTGCGCACAATAGCTGTGCCAAGCCACCAGTTTTTTTCCCTGTTTATGTCTGCAAGCTCATGCCTTGTACATCTGAAAAGTGATTGGGCACTCTGACTGTGGTTGACTCGTGTTACGATTCGTACAAGTTAATGTCACTTGGTAAACTTTGTGGTCATGGTCAGTGGCATATGCCAACTTTGTCAAAGCATTGCGCACAATAGCTGTGCCAAAACACCAGTTTTTAACCCTGTTTATGCCTGCAAGATCATGCATATTAGATGTGCACTGTGATTGGGTACTCTGACTGTGGCTGACTCGTGTTATGATTCGTAGAAGTTAAAGTCACTTGGTAAACGTTGTGACCATGGTCAGTGGCACATGACAACCTTGTCAAGGCATTGCGCACAATAGCCACACCAAGCCACCAGTATTCTACCTTGTTTGTATGTGCAAGATAATGCCTAGTACACCTGCACTGTGATTGGACACTCTGACTGTGGCTGACTCGTGTTATGATGAATAGGAGTAAAAGTCACTTGGATACATTTGTGGTCATGGTCGGTGGCACATGCCACCTTTGTCAAGGCATTGCGCACAAATAGCCACACTGAGCCACCATTACTCTACCTTGTTCATACCTGCGAGGTCATGCGCAGTATATGTGCACTATGATTGGACACTCTGACTGTGGCTGACTCGCGTTTTGATTCATAGCCGTCTAAGGTACTTGGTAAACTTTGTGGTCATGGTCAGTGACACATTCCAGCTTTGTCAAGGCATTGCGCACAATAGCCATGCCAAGCCACCGGTTTTTTACCTTGTTTATACCTGCAAGGTCATGCCTTGTACATCTGAATTGTGATTGGGCACTCTGACTGTGGCTGACTTGTGTTACGATTCATAGAAGTTAAAGTCACTTNTCAAGGCATTGCGCACAAATAGCCACACTGAGCCACCATTACTCTACCTTGTTCATACCTGCGAGGTCATGCGCAGTATATGTGCACTATGATTGGACACTCTGACTGTGGCTGACTCGCGTTTTGATTCATAGCCGTCTAAGGTACTTGGTAAACTTTGTGGTCATGGTCAGTGACACATTCCAGCTTTGTCAAGGCATTGCGCACAATAGCCATGCGAAGCCACCGGTTTTTTACCTTGTTTATACCTGCAAGGTCATGCCTTGTACATCTGAATTGTGATTGTGCACTCTGACTGTGGCTGACTTGTGTTACGATTCATAGAAGTTAAAGTCACTTGGTAAACTTTGTGGTCATGTTCATTGGCACATGCCAAATTGGTGAAGGCATTGCGCACACTAGCCACACCGAGCCACCAGTATTCTACCTTGTTTTCACGTACAAGATCATGCCTAGTACATCTGCACTGTGGTTGGACACTCTGGCCGTGGCTGACTCGTGTTATGATCAGTAGAAGTAAAAGCCACTTGGATACATTTGTGGTCATGGTCAGTGGCACATGCCAACTTCGTCAAGGCAGTGCACACAATAACCACACCGAGCCACCAGTATTCTACCTTGTTTATACCTGTAAGGTCATGCCAAGCATATCTGCACTGTGATTGGACACTCTGACCGTGGCTGACCCGTGTTGTGATTCATAGCCGTTTAAGGTACTTGGTACACTTTGTGGTCATGGTCAGTGGCACATGCCAACTTTGTCAAGGCGTTGCGCACAATAGCCGTGCCAAGCCACCGGTTTTTAACCTTGTTTATACCTGCAAGGTCATGCCTAGTACATCTGAACTGTGATTGGGCACTCTGACTGTGGCTGACTTGTGTTACGATTCGTACAAGTTAAAGTCACTTGGTAAACTTTGTGGTCATGGTCAGTGGCACATGCCAGCTTTGTCAAGGCATTGCGCACAATAGCCGTGCCAAGACACCAGTTTTTAACCCTGTTTATACCTCCAAGGTCATGCATATTTAATGTGCACTGTGATTGGGTACTCTGACTGTGGCTGAATCGTGTTATGCTTCATAGAAGTTAAAGTCAATTGGTAAACTTTGTGGTCATGGTCAGTGGCACATGCCAACTTTGTCAAGGCATTGCGCACAATAGCCACACCAAGCCACCCGTATTCTAACTTTTTTACACCTGCAAGATCATGCCTAGTACATCTTATGTGATTGGACACTCTGACTGTGGCTGACTCGTGTTATGATCAATAGAGGTAAAAGTCACTTGGATACATTTTTGGTCATGGTTAGTTACGCATGCCAGCTTAGTCAAGGCATTACGCACAATAGCCACACCGAGCCACCAGTATTCTACCTTGTTCATACTTGCGAGGTCATGCGCAGTATATCTGCACTATGATTGGACACTCTGACTGTGGCTGACTCGTGTTATGATTCATAGCCGTTAAAGGTACTTGGTAAACTTTACGGTCATCATCAGTGGCACATGCCAACTACGTAAAGGCATTGCGCACAATAGCCGTCCAAGCCACCAGTTTTTTAACTTTTTTATAGCTCTAAGGTCATGCATATTAGATGTGCACTGTGATTGGGCACTCTTACCCCGGCTGACTTGTGTTACGATTCGTAGAAGTTAAAGTCACTTGGTAAACTTTGTGTTCATGGTCAGTGGCACATGACAACTTTGTCAGAGCATTGCGCAAAATAGCCACACCGAGCCACCAGTATTCTACGTCGTTTGCACCTGCAAGATCATGCCTAGTACATCGGCACTTTGATTGGGCACTCTGGCTGTGGCTGAGTCGTGTTATGATCAATAGAAGTAAAAGTCACTTGGATGCATTTGTGGTCATGGTCAGTGGCACATGCCAACTTTGTCAAGGCATTGCACACAATAGCCACACCGAGCCACCAGTATTGTACCTTGTTTATACATGTAAGGTCATGTCCTGTATATCAGCACTGTGATTGGACACTCTGACCGTGGCTGACTCGTGTTATGATTCATAGCCGTTTAAGGTACTTGGTAAACTTTGTGGTCGTGGTCAGTGGCACATGCCAACTTTGTCAAGGCATTGCGCACAATAGCCATGACAAGCCACCAGTTTTGTAACTTGTTTATACCTGCAAGGTCATGCATATTAGATGTGTACTGTGATTGGGCACTCTGATCGTGGCTGACTCGTGTTACGATTCGTAAAAGTTAAAGTCACTTGGTAAACGTTATGGTCATGGTCAGTGGCACATGCCAGCTTTGTCAAGGCATTGCGTACAATAGCCACACCAAGCCACCAGTATTCTACATTGTTTGTGCCCGCAAAATCATGCCTAGTACATCTGCATTGTGATTGGGCACTCTGACCGTGTCTGACATGTGATATGATTCATAGTCGTTTAAGGTACTTGGTAAACTTTGTGGTCATGGTCAGTGGCACATGCCATCTTTGTCAAGGCATTGCGCACAATAGCAGTGCCAAGCCACCGGTTGTTCAACTTGTTTATACTTGGAAGGTCATGCATATTAGATGTGCACTGTGACTGGGCACTCTGACCGTGACTGACTTGTATTACGATTCGTAGAAGTTAAAGTTACTTGGTAAACTTTGTGGTCATGGTCAGTGGTACATGCCAACTTTGTCAAGGCATTGCGCACAATAGCCATACCGAGCCACCAGTATTCTACCTTGTTTGCACCTGCAAGATCATGCATAGTACATCTACACTGTGATTGGACACTCTGACTGTGGCTGACTCGTGTTAAGATTAATAGAAGTAAAAGTCACTTTGATACATTTGTGGTCATGGTCAGTGGCACATGCCAACTTTGTCAAGGAATTGCGCACAATAGCCACACCGAGCCACCAGTATTCTACCTTGTTTATACCTGCAAGGTCATGCACAGTATATCTGCACTGTGATTGGACACTCTGACTGTGGCTGACTCGTGTTATGATTCATAGCCATTTAATGTACCTGGTAAACTTTGTGGTCATGGTCAGTGGCACATGCCATGTTTGTCAAGGCATTGCCCACAATAGCCGTGCCAAGCCATCCGTTCATTACCTTGTTTATACCTGCAAGGTCATGCATATAAGATGTGCGCTTTGATTGGGCACTCTGACCGTGGCTGACTCGTGTTATGATTCGTATAAGTCAAAGTCACTTGGTAAACTTTGTGGTCATGATCAGTGGCACATGCCAAATTTGTCAAGGCATTGCGCACAATAGCCACACGGAGCCACCAGTATTCTACCTAGTTTGCACCTGCAAGATCATGCCTAGTACATCTGCACTGTGATTGGACACTCTGACCATGGCTGACTCGTGTTATGATCAATAGAAGTAAAAGTCACTTGGATACATTTGTGGTCATGATCATTGGCACATGCCAACTTTGTCAAGGCATTGCGCACAATAGCCACCCCGAGCCACTAGTATTTGACCTTGCTAGTACCTGTAAGGTCATGCAAAGTATACATGCACTGTGATTGGAGACTCTGACCGTGGCTGACTCGTGTTATGATTCAAAGCCGTGAAAGGTACGTGGTAAACTTTGTGGTCATGGTCAGTGGCACATGCCAACTTTGTCAAGGCATTGCGCACAATAGCCGTGCCAAGCCACCGTTTTTTTAACTTGTTTATACGTGTAAGGTCATGCCATATTAGATGTGCACTGCAATTGGGCACTCTGATCGTGGCTGAATCGTGTAACAATTCAAAGCAGTTAAAGTTACTTGGTAACGTTTGTGGTCATGGTCAGTGGCACATGCCAACTTTGTCAAGGCATTGCGCACAAAAGCAACACCGAGCCACCAGTATTCTACTTTTTTTGCACCTGCAAGATCATGCCTAGTACATCTGCACTGTGATTGGACAATCTGGCCGTTCCTGACTCGTGTTATGATCAATAGACGTAAAGATCACTTGGATACATTTGTGGTGATCGTCAGTGGCACATGCCAGCTTTGTCAAGGCATTGCGCACAATAGCCAAACCGAGCCACCAGCATTCTAACTTGTTTGCACCTACACGATCATGCCTAGTACATGTGCACTGTGATTGAACACTCTGACCGTGGCTGACTCGTGTTATGATCCGGAGAAGTTGAAGTCAATTGGATACATTTGTGGTCATGGTCAGTGGCACATGCCAACTTTGTCAAGGCATAGCGCAAGATAGCCACACCGAGCCACCAGTATTCTACCTTGTTTGAACCTGCAAGATCTTGCCTAGTACATCAGCACTGTGATTGGACACTCTGACCGTGGCTGACTCGTGTTATGATCAATAGAAGTAAATGTCACTTGGATACATTTGTGGTCATGGTCAGTGGCACGTGCCAACTTTGTCAAGGAATTTTCTCAAAAAGAGAGGGCGGACTTTTCCCCTACATATACAAAGTCGGGGAGATTTTGATTTTGTCTGCCTATCCTTCTCCCCTTTCCGGGGAAGAGAAGTGCGCACAACAGCCACACCGAGCCACCAGTATTCTACCTTGTTTATACCTGCAAGGTCATGCCCAGTATATCTGCACTGTGATTGGACACTCTAATTGTGGCTGACTCGTGTTATAAATCATAGCCGTTTAATGTACTTGGTAAAGTTTGTGGTCATGGTCAGTGGCACATGCCTACTTTGTCAAGGCGTTGTGCACAATAGCCGTGCCAAGCCACCGGCTTTTTATCTTGTTTATGCCTGCAATGTCATGCATATTAGATGTGCGCTTTGATTGGGCACTCTGACCGTGGCTGACTCGTGTTATGATTCGTAGAAGTTAAAGTCACTTGGTAAACTTTGTGGTCATGGTCAGTGGCACGTGCCAACTTTGTAAAGGCATTGCGCACAATAATAACACCGAGCCACCAGTATTCTACCTTGTTTGCACCTGCAAGATCATGCCTAGTACATCTGCACTGTGATTGGGCACTCTGACCGTGGCTGACTCGTGTTATGATTCGTAGAAGTTAAAGTCACTTGGTAAACTTTGTGGTCATGGTCAGTGGCACGTGCCAACTTTGTAAAGGCATTGCGCACAATAATAACACCGAGCCACCAGTATTCTACCTTGTTTGAACCTGTAAGATCGAGCCTAGTACATGTGCACTGTGATTGGACACTCTGACCCTGGTTGATTGTGTTATGATCAATAGAAGTAAAAGTCACTTGGATACATTTTTGGTCATGGTCAGTGGCACATGCCAACTTTGTCAAGGCATTGCGCACAATAGCCACACCGAGCCACCGATATTTTACCTTGTTTATACATGTTAGGTCATGCCTAGTATATCTGCACTGTGATTGGGCACTGTGACCGTAGCTGACTCGTGTAATGATTCATAGCCGTTTAAGGTACTTGGTAAACTTTGTTGTCATGGTCAGTGGAACATGCCAACTTTTTCAAGGCATTGCGCACAATAGCCGTGCCAAGCCACCGGTTTTTTAACTTGTTTATACCTGCAAGGTCATGCATATGAGATGTGCACTGTGATTGGGCACTCTGCCGGTGGCTGACTCGTATTACGATTCGTAGAAGTTAAAGTCACTTGGTAAACTTTGTGGTCATGGTCAGTGGCAGATGCCAACTTTGTCAAGGCATTGCGCACAATAGCCACACCGAGCCACCAGTATTCTACCTTGTTTGCACCTGCAAGATCATGCCTAGTACATCTGAACTGTGATTGGACACTCTGACCGTGGCTGACTCGTGTTATGATCAATAGAAGTAAAAGTCACTTGGATACAGTTGTGGTAATGGTCAGTGGCACATGCCAACTGTGTCAAGGAATTGCGCACAATAGCCACACCGAGCCACCAGTATTGTACCTTATTTATACCTGCAAGGTTATGCCCAGTATATCTGCACTGTGATAGGACACTCTGACCGTGGCTGACTCGTGTTATGAT
>SZWC01000155.1:252891-275418 GCA_023375785.1 Penium margaritaceum | reverse complement strand
TTTGTGGTCATGGTCAGTGGCACATGCCAACTTTGTCAAGGCATTGCGCACAATAGCCAAACTAGACACCAGTATTCTACCTTGTTTGCACCTGCACAATCATGCGTAGTACATCCGCACTGTAATTGGACACTCTGACCGTGGCTGACTCGTGTTATGATCAATAGAAGTGAAAGTCACTTGGATACATTTGTGGTCATGGTCAGTGGCACATGGCAACTTTGTCAAGGCATTGCGCAAAATAACCACACCGAGCCATTAGTATTCTACCTTGTTTGTACCTGCAAGATCATGCCTAAAACATCTGCACTATGATTGGACACTCTGACCGTGGCTGACTCGTGTCATGATCAATAGAAGTAAAAGTCACTTGAATAAATGTGTGGTCATGGTCAGTGGCACATGCCAACATTGTCAGGGAATTGCGCACAATAGCCACATTGAGCCACCAGTATTCTACCTTGTTTTTACGTGCAAGGTCACGCCCAATGTATCTGCACTATGATTGGACACTCCGACCGTGGTTGACTCATGTTATGATTCATAGCCATTTAATGTACTTGGTAAACTTTGTCGTCATGGTCAGTGGCACATGCCAACTTTGTCAAGGCATTTCGCACAATAGCCGTGCCAGGCCACCGGTTTTTTACCTTGTTTATACCTACAATGTCATGCATATTAGAAGTACGCTTTGATTGGGCACTCTGACCGTGGCTGACTCTTGTTGTGATTCGTAGAAGTTAAAGTTACTTAGTAAACTTTGTGGTCATGATCAGTGGCACATNGTTTGCACCTGCAAGATCATGCCTAGTACATCTGCACTATGATTGGACACTCTGACCGTGGCTGACTCGTGTTATGATCAATAGAAGTAAAAGTCACTTGGATACATTTGTGGTCATGGTCAGTGGCACATGCCAACTTTCTCAAGGCATTGCCTAAAATAGCCAAACCGAGCCATTAGTAGTCTACCTTGTTTGTACATGCAAGATCCGGCCTAGTACATCTGCACTGTGATTGGACACTCTGACCATGGCTGGTCACTTGAATACATTTAAGGTCATGGTCAGTGGCACATGCCAATTTTGTCAAGGCATTGCGCACAATGGCCACACCGAGCCACCAGTATTCTACCTTGTTTGCACCTGCAAGATCATGCCTAGTACATATTCACTGTGATTGGACACTCTGACCGTGGCTGACTCGTGTTATGATCAATATAAGTAAAAGTCACTCGGGTACATTTGTGGTCATGGTCAGTGGCACATGCAAACTTTGTCAGGGCATTGCACACAATAGCCACATCGAGCCACCAGTTTTCTACCTTTCTAATACCTATAAGGTCATGCCCAGTATATATGCACTGTGATTGGACACTCTGACCTTGGTAGACTCGTGTTATGATTCATAGCCCTTTAAGGTTCTTGGTAAACTTTGTGGTCATGGTCAGTGGCATATGCCAACTTTGTCAAGGCATTGCGCACAATAGCGGTGCCAAGCCACCGGGTTTTTACCTTGTTTATACCTGCAAGGTCATGCATATTAGATGTGCGCTTTGATTGGGCACTCTGACCGTGGCTGACTTGTGTTATGGTTCGTAGAAGTTAAAGTCACTTGGTACACTTTGTGGTCATGGTCAGTGGCACATGCCAACTTTGTCAGGGCATTACACACAATAGCCACACCGAGCCACCAGTTTTCTACCTTGCTAATACCTATAAGGTCATGCCCAGTATATATGCACTGTGATTGGACACTCTGACCTTGGTAGACTCGTGTTATGATTCATAGCCCTTTAAGGTTCTTGGTAAACTTTGTGGTCATGGTCAGTAGCATATGCCAACTTTGTCAAGGCATTGCGCACAATAGCGGTGCCAAGCCACCGGGTTTTTACCTTGTTTATACCTGCAAGGTCATGCATATTAGATGTGCGCTTTGATTGGGCACTCTGACCGTGGCTGACTTGTGTTATGGTTCGTAGAAGTTAAAGTCACTTGGTACACTTTGTGGTCATGGTCAGTGGCACATGCCAACTTTGTCAAGGCATTGCGCACAATAGCCACACCGATTCACTAGTATTCTACATTATTTGCACCTGCAAGATCATGCCTAGTACATTTGCACTTTGATTGGACACTCTGACCGTGGCTGACTCGTGATATGATCAATAGAAGTAAAAGTCACTTGGATACATTTGTGGTCATGGTCAGTGGCACATGCCAACTTTGTCAAGGAATTGCGCACAATAGCCACACCGAGCCACCAATATTCTACCTTGTTTACACCTGCAAGGTCATGCCCAGTATATATGCACTGTGATTGGACACTCTGACCATGGCTGACTCGTGTTTCGATTCATAGCCGTTTAATGTACTTGGTAAACTTTGTGGTCATGGTCAGTGTCACATGCCAACTTTGTCAATGCATTGCGCACCATAGCCGTGCCAAGCCACCAGTTTTTTACCTTGTTTATAATTGCAAGGTCATGCAGATTAGATGTGCACTTTGATTGGACACTCAGACCGCGGCTGACTCGTGTTACAATTCGTAGAAGTTAAATTCACTTGGTAAACTTTGTGGTCATGGTCAGTGGCACATGCCAACTTTGTCAAGGCATTGCGCACAATAGCCACACCGAGCCAGCAGTAACCTACCTTTCTTAACCTGCAAGATCATGCCCAGTACATCTGTACTGTAATTGGACACTCTGACCGCGGCTGACTCGTGTTATGATCAGTAGAAGTAAAAGTCACTTGGATACATTTGTGGTCACGGTCAGTGGCACATGCCAACTTTGTCAAGGCATTGCACACAATAGCCAAACTAAGCCACCAGTATTCTACCTTGTTTGCATCTGCACGATCATGCCTAGCACATCTGCATTGTGATTGGACACTCTGACCGTGGCTGACTCGTGTTATGATCAATAGAAGTAAATGTCACTTGGATACATTTGTGGTCATGGTCAGTGGCACATGCCAACTTTGTCAAGGCATTGCGTAAAATAGCCACACCGAGCCACTAGTATTCTACCCTGTTTGTACCTGCAAGATCATGCATAGTACATCTGCACAGTGATTGGATACTCTGACCCTGGCTGACTCGTGTCATTATCAATAGATCTAAAAGTCACTTGGATAAATTTGTGGTCATGGTTAGTGGCACATGCCAATGTTGTCAAGGAATTGCGCACAATAGCCACACCGAGCCACGAGTATTCTACCTTGTTTATACCTGCAAGGTCATGCCCAGTACATCTGCACCGTGATTGGACACTCTGACCGTGGCTGACTCGTGTTATGATTCATAGCCGTTTAATGTAATTGGTAAACTTTGTGGTCATGGTCAGTGGCACATGCCAACTTTGTCAAGGCATTGTGCACAATAGCCGTGCCAAGCCACCGGGTTATGACCTTGTTTATACCTGCAAGGTCATGCATATTAGAAGTGCGCTTTGATTGGGCACTCTGACCGTGGCTGACTCTTCTTATGCTTCGTAGAAGTTGATGTCACTTGGTAAACGTGGTGCTCATGATCAGTGGCACATGCCAACTTTGTCAAGGCATTGCGCACAATAGCCACATGGAGCCACCAGTATTCTACCTAGCTCATGCCAAGTACATCTACGCTTTTATTGGGCACTCTGACCGTGGCTGACTCGTGTTACGATTCGTAGAAGTTAAAGTCACTTGGTAAACTTTGTGGTCATGGTCAGTGGCACATGCCAACTTCTTCAAGGCATTGCGCACAATAGCCACATCGAGCCACCAGTATTCTACCTTGTTTGCACCCGCAAGGTCATGCCTAGTACATCTGCACTGTGATTGGACACTCAGACCGTGGCTGACTTGTGTTATGATCAATAGAATTAAAAGTCACTTGGATACATTTGTGGTCATGGTCAGTGGCACGTGCCAACGTTTTCAAGGCATTGCGCACAATAGCCACACCGAGCCACCCGAATTCTACCTTGTTCATACCTGTAAGGTCATGTCCAGTATATCTGCACTGTGATTGGACACTCTGACCGTGGCTGACTTGTGTTATAATTAATAGCCGTTTAAGGTACTTGGTAGAATTTGTGGTCATGGTCAGTGGCATATGCCAACTTTCAAGGCATTGCGCACAATAGTTGTGCCAAGCCACTGGTTTTTTACCTTGTTTATACCTGCAAGGTTATGCCTAGTACATCTCAACTGTGATTGGGCACTCTGACTGTGGATGACTCCTGTTACGATTCGTAGAAGTTAAAGTCACTTGGTAAACTTTGTCGTCATGGTCAGTGGCACATGCCAATTTTGTCAAGGCATTGCGCACTGTAGCCACATCGAGCCACCAGTATTCTACCTTGTTCATACCTGTAAGGTCATGTCCAGTATATCTGCACTGTGATTGGACCCTCTGACCGTGGCTGACTCGGGTTATGATTCATAGCCGTTTAAGGTACTTGGTAAACGTTGTGGTCATGGTCAGTGGCATATGCCAACTTTCAAGGCATTGCGCACTGTAGCCACATCGAGCCACCAGTATTCTACCTTGTTCATACCTGTAAGGTCATGTCCAGTATATCTGCACTGTGATTGGACACTTTGACAGTGGCTGACTCGTGTTATGATCAATAGAAGTAAAAGTCACTTGCATACATTTGTGGTCATGGTCAGTGGCACATGCCAACTTTGTCAAGGCATTGCGCACAATGGCCACACCGAGCTAGCAGTAGTCTACCTTGTTCATACATGCAAGGGCATGCGCAGTATTTGTACTGTGATTGGACACTCTGACCGTGGCTGACTCGTGTTATGATTCATAGCCGTTTAAGGTACTTGGTAAACTTTGTGGTCATGGTCAGTGGCACATGCCAATTTTGTCAAGGCATTGCGCACAATAGCCGTGCCAATCCACCGGTTTTTTAACTTGTTCATACCTGCAAGGTCATGCATATTAGATGTGCACAATGATTGGGCACTCTGACAGTGGCTGACTCGTGTTACGATTTGTAGAAGTTAAAGTCACTTGGTAAACTTTGTGGTCATGGTCAGTGGCACATGCCAACTTTGTCAAGTCATTGCGCACAATAGCCACGTCGAGCCACCAGTATTCTACCTTGTTTGGACCCGCAAGGTCATGCCTAGTGCATCTGCACTGTGATTGGACACACTGACCGTGGCTGACTCGTGTTATGATTAATAGAATTAAAAGTCACTTGGATACATTTGTGGTCATGGTCAGTGGCACATGCCAACTTTGTGAAGGCATTGCACACAATAGCCACACCGAGCCACCAGAATTTTACCTTTTTCATACCTGTAACGTCCTGTCCAGTGTATCTGCACTGTGATTGGACCCTCTGACCGTGGCTGACCTGTGTTATAATTAATAGCCGTTTAAGGTACTTGGTAAACTTTGTGGCCAAGGTCAGTGGCACATGCCAACTTTGTCAAGGCATTGCGCATAAGAGCCGTGCCAAGCCACCAGTTTTTTACCTTGTTTATACCTGCAAGCTCATGCCTAGTAAACCTGAACTGTGATTGGGCACTCTGACTGTGGCTGACTCGTGTTACGATTTGTACAAGTTAAAGTCACTTGGTAAACTTTGTTGTCATGGTCAGTGGCACATACCAACTTTGTCAAGGCAGTGCGCACAATAGCGACACCTAGCCACCAGTACTCTACCTTGTTCATACCAGTGAGGTCATGTGCAGTATATCTGCACTATGATTGGACACTCTGAATGTGGCTGACTCGTGTTATGACTCATAGCCGTTTAAGGTACTTGGTAAACTTTGTGGTCATGGTCAGTGGCACATGCCAACTTTGTCAAGGCATTGCGCACAATAGCCATGCCAAGCCACTGGTTTTTTAATTTGTTTATACCTGCAAGATCATGCAAATTAGATGTGCGATGTGATTGGGCACTCTGACTGTGGCTCACTCATGTTACGATTCGTAGAAGTTACAGTCACTTGGTAATCTTTCTGGTCATGGTCAGTGGCACATGCCAACTTCATCAAGGCATTGCGCACAATAGCCACACCAAGCTACCAGTATTCTACTTTGTTAGCACCTGTAAGGTCTTGCCTAGTACATCTGCACTGTGATTGGACACTCTGACCGTGGCTGACTCGTGTTATGATCAATAGAAGTAAAAGTCACTTGGATACATTTGTGGTCATGGTCAGTGGCACATGCCAAATTTGTCAAGGCATTGCACACAACAGCCACACCAAGCCACCAGAATTCTACGTTGTTCATACCTGTAAGGTCATGCCCAGTATATCTACACTGTGATTGGACACTCTGACTGTAGCTGACTTGTGTTATAATTTAAAGCCGTTTAAGGTACTTGGTAAACTTTGTGGTCATGGTTAGTGGCACATGCCAACTTTGTCAAGGTATTGCGCACAAAAGCTGTGCCAAGCCATGGGTTTTTTACCTTGTTTATACCTGCAAGGTCATGCCTGGTACATCTGAACTGCGATTGGGCACTCTGACTGTGGGTGACTCCTGTTACGATTCAAAGAAGTTAAAGTCACTTGGTAAACTTTGTCGTCATGGTCAGTGGCACTTGCCAACCTTGTCAAGGCATTGCGCACAATAGCCGTGCCAAGACACCGGTTTTTTTCCCTGTTTATACCTGCAAGGTCATGCATGTTTGATGTGCACGATGATTGGATACTCAGACCGTGGCTGACTCGTGTTATGATTCGTAGAGGTTAAAGTCACTTGGTTAACTTCGTGGTCATGGTCAGTGGCACATGCCAACTTTGTCAAGGCATTGCGCACAATAGCCGTGCCAAGCCACCGGTTTTTGAACTTGTTTATACCTGCAAGGTCATGCGTACTATATGTGCACAATGATTGGGCACTCTGACGGTGGCTGACTCGTGTTATGATTCGTAGAAGTTAAAGGCACTTGGTAAACTTTGTGGTCATGGTCAGTGGGACATGCCAACTTTGTCAAGGCATTGCGCACAATAGCCACACCACGCCACCAGTATTATACCTTGTTTGCACCTGCAAAATCATGCCTAGTACATCTGCACTGTGATTGGACACTCTGACCGTGGCTAACTCGTGTTATGATCAATAGAAGTAACAGTCACTTGGTTACATTTGTGGTCATGGTCAGTGGCACATGCCAACTTTGTCAAGGCATTGCACACAATAGCCACACCGAGCCACCAGTATTATTCCTTGCTTATACCTGCAAGGTCATGCCCAGTGTATCTGCACTGTGATTGGACTCTCTGACCGTGGCTGACAAGTTTAATGATTCATAGCCGTTTAAGGTACGTGGTAAACTTTGTGGTCATGGTCAGTGGCACATGCGAACTTTGTCAAGGCATTGCGCACAATATCCGTGCCATGCAACCAGGTTTTTACCTGGTTTATACCTGCAAGTTCATGCATATCAGATGTGCGCTGTGACTGGGCACTCTTACCATGGCTGACTCGTGTTATGATTCGTAGAAGTTAAATTCACTTGGTAAACTTTGTGGTCATGGTCAGTGGCACATGCCAACTTTTTCAATGTATTGCGCACAATAGCCACACCGAGCCACCAGTATTCTACCTTGTCTGTACCTGCAAAATCATGCCTAGTACATCTGCACTGTGATTGGACACTCTGACCGTGGGTGACTCGTGTTATGATCAATAGAAGTAAAAGTCACTAGGATATATTTTTGGTCATGGTAAGTGGCACATGCCAACTTTGTCAAGGCATTGCGCCCAATAGCCACACCGAGCCACCAGTATTCTATTTTGTTTATGCCTGTAAGGTCATTCCCAGTGTATCTGCATAGTGATTGGACACTCTGACCGTGGCTGACGCGTGTAATAATTCATAGCCGTTTAAGGTACTTGGTAAACTTTGTGGTCATGGTCAGTGGCACATGCCACCTTTGTCAAGGCATTGCACACACAAGCCGTTCCAAGACACCAGTTCATTTACCTTGTTTATACCTGCAATGTCATGCCTAGTACATCAGAACTGTGATTGGGTACTCTGACCGCCGCTGAATTGTGTTATATCTGCACCGTGATTGGACACTCTGACCGTGGCTGACTCGTGTTATGATACATAGCCGTTTAATGTACTTGGTAAACTTTGTGGTCATGGTCAGTGGCACATGCCAACTTTGTCAAGGCATTGCGCACAATAGCCGTGCCACGCCACCGGGGTTTTACCTTGTTTATACATGCAAGGTCATGCTTAGTACACCTAAACTGTGATTGGGCACTTTCACTGTAGCTGACTTGTGTTACGATTTGTAGAAGTTAAAGTCACTTGGTAAAACTTGTGGTCATGGTCAGTGGCACATGCCAACTTTGTCAAGGCATTGCGCACAATAGGCGTGCCAAGCCACCAGTTTTTTTCCTTGTTTATACCTGCAAGGTCATGCATATTAGATCTGCACTGTGATTGGGCACTCTGACCGTGGTTGACTCGTGTTACAATTTGTAGAAGTTAAAGTCACTTGGTAAACTTTGTGGTCATGGTCAGTGGCACATGCCAACTTTGTCAAGGCATTGCGCACAATAGCCACACCGAGCCTCCAGTATTCTACCTTGTTTATACCTACACGATCATACCTAGTACATCTGTACTGTGATTAGACACTCGGACCGTGGCTGACTCATGTTATGATCAATAGAAGTAAAAGTCATTCTGATACATTTGTGGTCATGGTCAGTGGCACATGCCCACTTTTTCAANTCAAGGCATTGCGCACAATAGCCACACCGAGCCACCAGTATTTTACCTTGTTTGCACCAGCAAGATCATGCATAGTACATGTGCAATGTGATTAGACACTCTGACCGTGGCTGACTCGTGTTATGATTCATATCCGTTAAAGGTACTTGGTAAACGTTGTCGTCATGGTCTGTGGCACAAGCCAACTTTGTCAAGGCATTGCACACAATAGCCGTGCCAAGAAACTGGTTTTTCACCCTGTTTATACCTAAAAGATCATGCATGCTACATGTACACTGTGATTGGGCACTCGAACTGTGGCTGAGCCGTGTTACGATTCGCAGAAGTTAAAGTCCCTTGGTAAACTTTGTGGTCATGGTCAGTGGCACATGCCAACTTTGTCAAGGCATTGCGCACAATAGCCGTGCCAAGCCACTGGTTTTTTACCTTGTTTATACCTGCAAGGTCATGCATATTAGATGTGCACTGTGATTGGGCACTCTGACCGTGGCTGACTCGTGTAATGATTCATAGAAGTTAAAGTCACTTGGTACACTTTGTGGTCATGGTCAGTGGCACATGCCAACTTCGTCAAGGCATTGCGCACAAAAGCCACACCGAGCCACCAGTATTCTACCTTGTTTGTACCTGCAAGATCATGCCTTGTACATCTGCATTGTGATTGGACACTCCGACCATGGCTGACTGGTGTTATGATAAATAGAAGTAAACGTCACTTCAATACATTTGTAGTCATGGTCAGTGGCACATGCGAAATTTGTCAAGGCATTGCATACAATAGCCACACACATCCACCAGTATTCTACCTTGTTTATACCTGCAAGGGCATGCCCAGTATATCTGCACTGTGGTTGGACACTCTGACCGTGGCTGGCTCGCGTTATGATTCATAGCGGTTTAAGGTAGTTGGTAAACTTTGTGGTCATGATCATTGGCACATGCCAACTTTTTCAAGGCATTGCGCACAAAATCCACACCGAGCCACCAGTATTATACGTTGTTTGAACCTGCAAGATCTTGCCTAGTACATCTGCACTTTTATTGGACACTCTGACAGTGGCTGACTTGTGTTATGATCGATAGATGGAAAAGTCAATTGGATGCATTTGTGGTCATGGTCAGTGGCACATGCCAACTTTGTCAGGGCATTGTGCAAAACAACCACACCGAGCCACCAGTATTCTACCTTGTCTATACATTTAAGGTCATGCCCAGTATATCTGCACTGTGATTGGACACTTTGACCGTGGTTGACTCGTGTTATGATTAATAGCCATTTAATGTACTTGGTAAACTTTGTGGTCATGGTCAGTGGCAAATGCCAACTTCGTCAAGGCATTGCGCACAATAGCCGTGTCAAGCCACCAACTTTTTACCTTGTTTATTACTGCAAGGTCATGCATATTAGATGTGCGTTGTGATTGGGCTCTCTGACCGTGGCTGACTCGTGTTACGATTCGTAGAATTTAAAGTCACTTGGTAAAGTTTGTGGCCATGGTGAGTGGCACATGCCAACTTTATCAAGGCATTGTGCACAATAGCCACACCGAGCCACCAGTATTCTACCTTGTTTGCACCTGCAAGATCATGCCTAGTACATCTGTACTTTGATTGGACACTCTGCCTCCGGCTGACTCGTGTTATGATCAATAGAAGTAAAAGTCACTCGAATACATTTATGATCATGGTCAGTGGCACATGCCAACTTTGTCAAGGCATTGCGCACAATAGCCGCACCAAGCCACCAGTACTCTACCTTGTTTGTACCTTCAAGGTCATGCCTAGTATACATGCACTGTCATGGAGCTCTTTGACCGTGGCTAACTCGTGTTGTAATTCATAGCCGTTTAAGGTACTTGGTAAACTTTGTGGACATGGTCAGTGGCACATGCCAGCTTTGTCAAGGCATTGCGCACAATAGCCTACGAAGCCACCGGTTTTTTACCTTGTTTATACCTACAAGCTTATGCCTAGTATATCTGAACTGTGATTGGACACTCTGATTGTGGCTGACTCGTGTTACGATTCGTAGAAGGTAAAGTCACATGGTAAACTTTTTCGTCATGGTCAGTGGCACATGCCAACTCTGTCAAGGCATTGCGCACAATAGCCACACCGAGCCATCAGTATTCTACCTTGTTTGCACCTGAAAGATCAGGCCTAGTACATGTTCACTGTGATTGGACACTCTGACCGTGGCTGACTCGTGTTGTGATCAATAGAAGTAAAAGTCACTTGGGTACATAAGTGGTCATGGTCAGTGGCACATGTCAACTTTGTCAGGGCATTGCACGCAACATCCACACCGAACCACCCGTTTTCTACCTTTCTAATACCTATAAGGTCATGCCCAGTATATATGCACTGTGATTGGACACTCTGACCGTGGTAGACTTGTGTAATGATTCATAGCCATTTAAGGTTCTTGGTAAACTTTGTGGTCATGGTCAGTGGCACATGCCAACTTTGTCAAAGCATTGCGTACAATAGCCGTGCCAAGCCACTCGTTTTTTACCTTGTTTATAAGTGCAAGGTCATGCCTAGTACATCTGAACTGTGATTGGGCACTCTGACTGTGGCTGACTTGTGTTACGATTCGTACAAGTTAAAGTCACTTGGTAAACATTGTGGTCATGGTCTGTGGCACATGCCAACTTTGTCAAGGTATTGCGCACAATAGCCGTTCCAAGACACCAGCTTTTAACCCTGTTCATACCTGCAAGGTCATGCATATTTTATGTGCACTGTGATTGGGTACTCTGACCGTGGCTAACTCGTGTTATGATCAATAGAAGTAAAAGTCACTTGGATACTTTTGTGGTCATGGTCAGTGGCACATGCCAACTTTGTCAAGGCAGTACGCACAATACCCACACAGAGCCACCAGTATTCTACCTTGTTCATACTTGTAAGGTCATGCGCAGTATATCTGCAGTATGATTGGGCACTCTGACTGTGGCTGACCGTGTTATGATTCATAGCCCTTTAAGGTACTTGGTAAACTTTGTGGTCATGGTCAGTGGCACATGACAACTTTGTCAAAGGAATTGTGCACAATAGCCACACCGAGCCACCAGTATTCTACCTTGTTTGCACCTGCAAGATCATGCTTAGTACACCTGCACTTTGATTGGACACTCTGACCGTTACTGGCTCGTGTTATGATCAATAGAAGTAAAAGTCACTTAGATATTTGTATGGTCATGGTCAGTGGCACATGCCAACTTGGTCAAGGCATTGCACACAATAGCCACACCGAGCCACCAGTATTCTACCTTGTTTATACCTGTAAGGTCATGCCCAGCATATCTGAACTGTGATTGGACACTCTGACCGTGGCTGACTCGTGTTATGATTCATAGCCGTTTAAGGTAATTGTTAAACTTTGTGGTCGTGGTCAGTGGCACATGCCAACTTTGTCAAGGCATTGCGCACAATAGCCATGACAAACCACCGGTTTTGTAACTTGTTTATACCTACAAGGTTCTGCATATTAGACGGCACTGTGATTGGGCACTCTGATCGTGGCTGACTCGTGTTACGATTCATAGAAGTTAAAGTCACTTGGTAAACTTTATGGTCATGGTCAGTGGCACATGCCAACTTCGTCAAGGTATTGCGCACAATAGCCACACGGAGCCACCAGTATTCTACCTTGTTTGCACTTGCAAAATCATGCCTAGTACATCTGCACTGTGATAGGACACTCTGACCGTGGCTGACTCGTGTTATGATCAATAGAAGTAAAAGTCAATTGGATACATTTGTGGTCATGGTCAGTGACACATGCCAACTTTGTTAAGGCATTGCGTACAATAACCACACCGAGCCACCAGTATTCTAGTTTGATTATACCTGTAAGGTCATGTCCAGTATATCTGCACTTTGATTGGACACTCTGACCGTGGATGAATCGTGTTATGATTCATAGCCGTTTAAGGTACTTGGTAAACTTTGTGGTCATGGTCAGTGACACATGCCAACTTTGTCAAGGCAATGCACACAATAGCCATGCCAAGCCACCAGTTCTTTACCTTGTTTATACCAGCAAGGTCATGCATATTACATGTGCACTGTGACTGGGCAATCCGACTGTGGCTGACTCCTGTTACGATTCGTAGAAAGTTAAAGTCACTTGGTAAACTTTGTGGTCATGGTCAGTGGCACATGCCAACTTTGTCAAGACATTGCGCACAATAGCCACACCAAGCCACCAGTATTATACCTTGTTTGCACCCTTAAAATCATGCCTAGTACATCTGCACTGTGATTGGACACTCTGACTGTGCCTAACTCGTGTTATGATCAATAGAAGTAAACGTCACTTGGATACATTTGTGGTCATGGTCAGTGGCACATGCCAACTTTGTCAAGGCATTGCACACAATAGCCACACCATGCAACCAGTATTCTACCTTGTTTATACCTGCAAGGTCATGCCAAGTATATCTGCACTGTGATTGGACACTCTGACCGTGGCTGACTCGTGCAATGATTCATAGCCGTTTAAGGTACTTGGTAAACTTTGTGCTCATGGTCAGTGGCACATGCCAACTTTGTCAAGGCATGGCACAAAATAGCCGTGCCAAGCCACCCGTTTTTACCTTGTTTACACCTGCAAGGTCATGTATATTAGATGTGCACTGTGATTGGGTACTCTGACCGTTGCTGACTCGTGTTACGATTCGTAGAAGGTAAAGTCACTTGGTAAACTTTGTGGTCATGGTCAGTGGCACATGCAAACTTTGTCAAGGCATTGCGCACAACAGCCACACCAAGCCACCAGTATTCTACCTTGTTTGCACCTGCAAAATCATGCCTAGTACATGTGCACTGTGATTGGACACTCTGTCCAAGGCTAACTCGTGTTTTGATCAATAGAAGTAAAAGTCGCTTGGATACATGTGTGGTCATGGTCAGTGGCACATGCCAACTTTGTCAAGGCGGTGCACACAATAGCCATACCGAGCCACCAATATTCTACCTTGTTTATACCTGCAAGGTCATGCCCAGTATATCTGCACTGTGATTGGACACTCTGTAATGATTCATAGCCGTTTATGGTACTTGGTAAACTTTGTGGTCATGGTCAGTGGCACATGCCAACTTTGTCAAGGCATTGCGCACAGTAGCTGTGCCACGCCACCGGCTTTTTACATGGTTTATACCTGCACATTCATGCATATTAGATGTGCGCTGTGATTGGTCACTCTTACCGTGGCTCCTGTTATGATTCGTAGAAGTTAAATTCACTTGGTAAACTTTGTGGTCATAGTCAGTGGCACATGCCAGCTTTGTCAAGGCATTGTGCACAACAACCACACCGCGCCACCAGTATTCTACCTTGTTTGTACCTGCAAAATCATGCCTAGTACATCTGCACTGTGATTGGACACTCTGACCGTGGGTGAGTCGTGTTATGATCAATAGAAGTAAAAGTCACTAGGATACATTTTTGGTCATGGTCATTGGCACATGACAACTTTGTCAAGGCATTGCGCACAATAGCCATACCGCGCCACCAGTATTATACTTTTTTTATACCTGTAAGGTCATTCCCAGTATATCTGCATAGTGATTGGACACCCAGACCGTGGCTGACTCGTGTAATGATTCATAGCCCTTTACGGTACTTGATAAACTTTGTGGTCATGGTCAGTGGCACATGCCACCTTTGTCAAGGCATTGCACACAATAGCCGTCCCAAGCCACCGGTTTTTTCACCTTGTTTATACCTGCAATGTCATGCCTAGTACATCAGAACTTTGATTGGGTACTCTGACCGCCGCTGAATCGTGTTATGATTCGTAAAAGTTAAAGTCGCTTGGTAAACATTGTGGTCATGGTCAGTGGCACATGCCAACTTTGTCAAGGCATTGCGCACAATAGCCACACCAAGCCACCAGTATTCTACCTTGTTTATACCTGCAAGGTCATGATCAGTATATCTACACTGTGATAGGACACTCTGGCCGTGGCTGACTCATGTTATGATTCATAGCGGTTCAATGTACTTGATAAACTCTGTGGTCATGGTCAGTGGCACATGCTAACTTTGTCAGGGCATTGCGCACAATAGCCGCACCGAGCGACCAGCATTCTACCTTCTTTGTACCTGCAAGATCATGCCTAGTACATGTGCACCGTGATTGAACACTCTGACCGTGGCGGACTCGTGTTATGGTTAGTATAAGTAAAAGTCACTTGGATATATTCCTGGTCATGGTCAGTGGCACGTGCCAACTTTGTCAAGGCATTGCGCAAAATAGCAAACCGAGACACCAGTATTTTACCTTGTTTATACCTACAAGGTCATGCCCTGTATATATGTACTGTGATTTGACACTCTGACCGTGGCTGAATTGTGTTATGATTCATAGCCGTTTAATGTATTTGGTAAAATTTGTGGTCATGGTCAGTGGCACATGCCAACGTTTTCAAGGAATTGTGCACAATAGCCGTGCCAAGCCACCGGTTTGTTACCTAGCGTATACCTGCAAGGTCATGCATATTAGATGTACGCTGTCATTGGACACTCTGACCGTAGCTGACTCGTGTTACGTTTCGTAGAAGTTAAAGTCACTTGGTAAACTTTGTGGCCATGGTGAGTGGCACATGCCAACTTTATCAAGGCGTTGTGCACACTGATCCACCAGTATTCTACCTTGTTTGCACCTGCATGATCATGCCTAGTACATCTGCATTTTGATTGGACACTCTGAAAGTGGCTGACTCGTGTTATGATCAATAGAAGTAAAGTCACTTGGATACATTTGTGGTCATGGTCAGTGGCACATGCCAACTTTGTCAAGGCATTGCGCACAATAGCCACACCAAGCCACCAGTATTCTACCTTGTTTGCACCTGCATGATCATGCCTAGTACATCTGCATTTTGATTGGACACTCTGAAAGTGGCTGACTCGTGTTATGATCAATAGAAGTAAAGTCACTTGGATACATTTGTGGTCATGGTCAGTGGCACATGCCAACTTTGTCCAGGCATTGCGTACAATAGCCACCCCGAGCCACAAGTATTCTACCTTGTTTGTACCTGCAAGGTCATGCCCAGTATATGTGCACTGTCATTGGACACTCCGACCGTGGCTGACTCGTGTTATGATTCATAGCCGTTTAAGGTACTTGGAAAACTTTGTGGTCATGGTCAGTGGGACATGCCAGCTTTTTCAAGGTAATGCGCAGAGTAACCGTGCCAGGCCACCGGTTTTGAAACCTTTTTCTATACCTGCAAGGTCATGCATAGTACATCTAAACTATGATTTGGCACTCTGACTGGGGCTGACCAGTGTTACGATTCGTAGACGTTAAAGTCACTTGCTAAACTTTAAGGTCATGGTCAGTGGCACAAGCCAACTTTGTCAAGACATTGCGCACAAAAGCCACACCAAGCCACCAGTATTCTACCTTTTTTTAACCTGCAAGATCATGCCCAGTACATCTGCACTGTGATTGGACACTCTGACCGTGGCTGACTCGTGTTATGATCAATAGAAGCAAAAGTCACTGGGATACATTTGTGGTCATCGTCAGTGGCACATGCCAACTTTGTCAAGGCATTGCGCACAATAGCCAAACCGAGCCACCAGTATTCTACCTTGTTTGCAACTGCAGGATCATGCCTAGTACATGTGCACTGTGATTGGACACTCTGACCGTGGCTGACTCGTGTTATGATCCAGAGAAGTAAAAGTCACCGGGATACATTTGTGGTCATGGTCAGTGGCACATGCCAAATTTGTCAAGGCATAGCGCAAAATAGCCACACCGCGCCACCAGTATTCTACCTTGTTTGAACCTGTAAGATCATGCCTAGTACATCTGCACTGTGATTGGACACTCTGACCGTGGCTGACTCGTGTTATGATCAATAGAAGTAAAAGTCACTTGGATACATTTGTGGTCATGGTCAGTGGCACATGCCAACGTTGTCAAGGAATTGCACAAAATAGCCACACCGAGCCACCAGTAATCTACCTTGTTTATACCTGCAAGTTCATGCCCAGTATATCTTCACTGTGATTGGGCACTCTGACCGTGGCTGACTCTTATTATGGCTCATAGCCGTTTAAGGTACTTGGTAAACTTTGTGGTCATGGTCAGTGGCACATGCCAACTTTGTCAAGGCATTGCGTACAATAGCCGTGCCAAGCCACCGGTTTTTTAACTTGTTTATACCTGCAAGGTCATGCATATTATCTGTGCACTGTGATTGGGCACTCTGACCGTGGCTGACTCGTATTACAAATCGTAGAAGTTAAAGTCACTTCGTACACTTTGTGGTCATGGTCAGTGTCACATGCCAACTTTGTAAAGGCATTACGCACAATAGCCACACCGAGCCACCAGTATTCTACCTTGTTTGCACCTGGAAGATCATGCCTAGTACATCTGCACTGTGATTGGACACTCTGACCGTGGCTGACTCGTGTTATGATCAATAGAAGTCAAAGTCACTTGGATACATTTGTAGTCATGGTCAGTGACACATGCCAACTTTGTCAAGGAACTGCGCACAATAGCCACAGCGAGCCACCAGTATTCTACCTTTTTTATACCTGCAAGGCCATGCCCAGTATATCTACACTGTGATTGGACACTCTGACCGTGGCTGACTTGTGTTATGATTCATAGCTGTTTAATGTACTTGGTAAACTTTGTGGTCATGGTCATTGTCACATGCCAACTTTGTCAAAGCATTGCGCACCATAGCCGTGCCAGGCCACCGGTTTTCTTACTTTTGTATAATTGCAAGGTCATGCAGATTAGATGTGCACTTTGATTGGGCACTCTGACCGTGGCTGACACGTGTTATGATTCGTAGAAGTTAAAGTCACTTGGTAAACTTTGTGGTCATGATCAGTGGAACATGCCAACTTTGTCAAGGCTTTGTGCACCAGAGCCACATGTAGCCGCCAGTATTCTACCTTAATTGCACCTGCAAGATCATGCCTAGTACATCTGCACTGTGATTGGACACTCTGACCGTGGCTGACTCGTGTTCTGATCAATAGAAGTAAATGTCACTTGGATACATTTGTGGTCATGGTCAGTGGCACATGCCAACTTTGTGGAGGCATTGCGCACAATAGCCACACCGAGCCACCAGTGTTTTACCTTGTTTATACCTGTAAGGTCATGCCCAGTATATGTGCACTCTGATTGGACACTCTGACCGTGGCTGACTCGTGTTTTGATTCATAGCCACTAAAGGTACTTGGAAAACTTTGTGGTCATGGCAGTGGCACATGCTAAATTTGTCAAGGCATTGCGCACAATAGCCATGCCAAGCCACCAGTTCTTTACCTTGTTTATACCTGAAAGGTTGTGCATATTAGATGTACGCTGTAATTGGACACTATCACAGTGGCTGACTCGTGTTACGATTTGTAGAAGTTAAAGTCACATGGTAAACTTTGTTGTCATGGTCAGTGGCACATGCCAACTTTGTCAAGGCATTGCGCACAATAGCCACACCAAGCCACCAGTATTCTACCTTTTTTTAACCAGCAAGATCATCCCTACTACATCTGCACTGTAACTGGACACTATGACCACGGCTGACTCGTGGTATGATCAATAGAAGTAAAAGTCACTTGGATACACTTGTGGTCACGGTCAGTGGCACATGCCAATTTTGTCAAGGCATTGCGCACAATAGCCAAACGAAGTCACCAGTATTCTACCTTGTTTGCACCCGCACGATCATGCCTAGTACATCTGCACTGTGATTGGACACTCTGACCGTGGCTGACTCGTGTTATGATCAATAGAAGTAAAAGTCACTTGGATACATTTGTGGTCATNATCTGCACTGTGATTGGACACTCTGACCGTGGCTGACTCGTGTTATGATTCATAGCCGTTAAAGGTACTTGGTAAACTTTGTGGTGATAGTCTGTGGCACATGCCAAGTTTGTCAAGGCATTGCGCACAATAGCCGTGCCAGGCCACCGGTTTTTAACTTGTTTATACCTGCAAGGTCATGCATATTAAATGTGCACTGTGGTTGGGCACCCTGACTGTGGCTGAATCTTGTTACGATTCGTAAAAGTTAAAGTCACTTGGTAAACGTTGTGGTCATGGTGAGTGGCACTGCCAACTTTGTGAAGGCATTGCGCACAATAGCCACACCGAGCCACTAGTATTCTATCTTGTTTGTACCTGCAAGATCATGCCTCACAGTCCCAAGGGTCCTCCCACCCGTGGTTTGCGTAACGTGCTGCAGTGCGAGGAGAATCGAGCTCCTCGTCTGGAGGCCCGTCAAGGGGTGGCGAATCCAGGGTGCCTGCTGTGGCTGCAGAAGCAGCCAAGGGCGAGGGAGAGTGAGGAGGTGCCAACGGGGAGAGAGAGAGATGAAGTAGCAGGGTCCGATGGTGAGTGGTGGAGGATGCACCGCACTGCGAGGTCAGAGCAGTAGATCAGGCTGTGCGTCTGCCGAGAGGCCGTCACCTTCAAGGAGAAGTGCTGCTGGCAGAGGGCAGCCAGCAGCAGTGCGGAATGCAGAAGAGAGCGCAGAGTGAGCANCGGAGAGTCCTGCAGCGTGCAAGAGAGCAGATGGGAGAGAGCTTTAGGGTTGAGGAGAGCCCAAGAGGGACGAGAGGGATACCCGAGAGTCACGGACAGCCGAGGGCAGCCGAGTGCAGCCAAGAGTGACCGCAGAGAACGTGGAGAGCAGCGGAGAGCAGTTGCAGGAGAAGCCGAGAGTCGGGAGGAGACGAGCAGTTGAGATCAACTAGGGCCGTCGAACATGAGCGGGCGGGCGAGAGAGCACCCGCGGGCCTCAGAGAGTCGAGGCAAGCATCAAGAAAGGGGTGCGGTGTGCTGGCCGGGGAGGATGGTAGCAGCCCCTAGATGTGCTGCAAGCCAAAGAGACGGCCGGAGGGACAGATTGTCCGCCGCGGTAATGTACAGGCCACGGCAACTGTGGGCCACACGAGGATTCAAGGGGCCAGGATCGACGAGTGGCGGGAGTGAATTCACGCTGCTCTCATACCAGTAGTTACTAGGACAATGCTTGGTTAGCCTGTGTTGTACGAGGCGGGTGAGAGCAATGGGCAACAGTGCGTGAGACATGCCATGGATGCGGTAAGCTTGCCTTAGAGACGTTCGCACTCAACCAAGACTGGTGAGGGGAGGGGGAGGGAGCGAACCTAGAACCGGTAAGCGCTCACCCACCACGAGCGATGAGCTCGAGCGGGTGAGTGCCGCCACCCGGGGGTCGAGCCCGACCACTCGGAAGTAACCGAGGGCGGCTACTCACCAATGCACGGCCAAAACCGGCACGCTGGCCCCCTGAGGATCAGCACCCGGGAAACATGCAGCTCCCCAATCACATGCAAGGAACGGCAATATGAAGCAGAGCACGGCAGTGAGAGTGTATGGGCCCTAGCATCTACCGCATACAGAGAGTCCTAGAAAGTCATAGAGAGTCATGCAATGGTCACGACTGTGCCCAAGTGCACTCCTGGGTCCAGCAGCAGGAGCAGCTTAAGGACGTCAACGGCTCCAACCACGATGGGCACATCGGACGCTTCCCCAGGTGGGACCATTGTCACTTAATATGTACAGAGTGTGTGCAGAGTGTGAGAGGCAAGAGGGCACAGAGTTGTGAGTGGCCAACAAACTTCAACACCAGGCATCCTCTCTGCATGCACGGTTGTTGCATATATGTGGTTTGCAGGCAGGGTATGGAGCATAGAGTGGGGTCACAATGTTCTCCTAGTCTTAGATATTTTTCAAACAATGTTGAAAGTGGAGAAGTTAAACTTGTCTCATGTATGGGGTTCAGTGGTGTAGTTTGGAGACTTCGGTCATCAGACGTCTAGGTGCAAGGTCTCACATTATTCATGTTGTCGTTGCCCGGTTGTTCAATTTTCCAGGATGAAACAGGGTTCACGTAAGTTTGAACCAACAGCCGTGCATTTTTTCATTGCGGTGTTGGGGGTAGACTACAAGGCTCAAATCAGGATCGAGCCATGGTTTGCTTGAACTCGCACTGAAAGTCATGGACCGGCAGCATGTGCTTGAATTCCGACTAAGGCCCAACTATTCAAGTACACGAAGATAGAACACTTAGTTAAATATACTTTACAACCCTGCAGTTTCTTGCTCCAATTACACTCATCAAGGATACATTTGTGGTCATGGTCAGTGGCACCTGCCAACTTTGTCAAGGCATTGCACAAAATAGAGACACCGAGCCACTAGTAGTCTACCTTGTTTGTACCTGCAAGATCATGCCCAGTATATATGCACTGTGATTGGACACTCTGACTGTGGCTAACTCGTGTTATGATTTATAGCCGTTTCATGTACTTGGAAATCTTTGTGGTCATGGTCAGTGGCACAAGGCATTGCGCACAATAGCCGTGCCAAGCCACCGGTTTTTTACATTGTTGTTACCTGCAAGGTCAAGCATATTAGAAGTACGCTATGATTCGGCACTCTGACCGTGGCTGACTCATGTTCTGATCCGTAGACGTTAAAGTCACTTGGTAAACATTGTGGTCATGGTCAGTGGCACATGCAAACTTTGTCAATGCATTACGCACACTAGCCACACCGAGCCACCAGTATTCCACCTTCTTTGCACCTGTAAGATCATGCATAGTACATCTGCATTGTTATTGGACACTCTGACCGTGCCTAACTCGTGTTATGATCAATAGAAGTAAAAGTCACTTGGATACATTTGTGGTCATGGTCAGTGGCACATGCCAACTTTGTCAAGGCATTGCACACAATAGCCACACCAGGCCACCAGTATTCTACTTTGTTTGTACCTGTAAGGTCATTCCCAGTATATCTGCACTGAAATTGGACAATATGACTGTGGCTGACTCGTGTTATGATTCATAGCCATTTAATGTACTTGGTAGACTTTGTGGTCATGGCAGTGGCACATGCCAACTTTGTCAAGGCATTGCGCACAATAGCCGTGCCAAGCCACCAGTTTTTTACCTTGTTTATACCTTCAAGGTCATGCATAGTAGATGTACGCTGTGATTGGGCACTCTGATCATGGCTGACTCGTGTTACAATTCGTATAGGTTAAAGTCACTTGGTAAACTTTTGTAGTCATAGTCAGTGGCACATGCCAACTTTGTCAAGGCATTGCGCACAATAGCCACACCGAGCCACGAGTATTCTACCTTTTTTTAACCTGCAAGATCATGCCTAGTACATCTGCATAGTGATTGGACACTCTGACCGTGGCTGACTGGTGTTATGATGAATAGAAGTAAAAGTCACTTGGATATATCTGTGGTCAAGGTCGGTGGCACATGCCAACTTTGTCAATGCATTGCGCACAATAGCCAAACTGAGCCACTAGTATTCTACCTTGTTTACAACTGCACCATCATGCCTAGTTTATCTGAATTGTGATTCGATACTCTGACCGTGGCTGACTCGTGTTATGATCAACAGAAGTAAATGTCACTTGGATACATTTGTGGTCATGGTCAGTGGCACATGCCAACTTTGTCAAGGCATTGCGCAAAATGGCCACACAGAGCCACTAGTATTCTACCTATTTTGTACCTACAAGATCATGCCCAGTATATCTGCACTGTGATTGGACACTATGACCGTGGCTGACTCGTGTTATGATTTATAGCCGTTTAATGTACTTGGAAATCTTTGTGGTCATGGTCAGTGGCACAAGGCATTGCGCACAATCGCCGTGCCAAGCCACCGGTTTTTTACCTTGTTTTACCTGCAAGGTCATGCATTTTAGATGTGCACTGTGATTTGGCACTCTGACCGTGGCTGACTCGTGTTATGATC
>SZWC01000155.1:176483-244294 GCA_023375785.1 Penium margaritaceum | reverse complement strand
CCGTGATCTTCTCTGCTTGCTTATCTCTTGTCAAGCTTCAAGGGGGGTGTCAGAAATGAAGCCTTGACAAGAGAAAGAAAACCTCGCTCTCAATAATGGTTCAAGTCCACCGACTGAGCCACCTTGACTAACGGCTCTCTGGTCAGGCGACCGTTGGGACCCGTCAGCCAAGTTATCCCCTAATAAAGTGACACCTGTCACCCACGTCCGGCTAGTGGAAAGAAGCCGTTGCCTTGCTCATTTGTCCTGTTCTGACCTTTTATATCAAGGATGTTCATTCCCTCGAGTTAACCAGAACAGTTCTGCACATCCTGTTCCCCTTTGGTTCCGCGGCTTCGCCGCCGTGTCTTCGCCCTGCTCGTCCCTCAAATTTCCTGTCCTTGCCACCTCTCAACGCTTCGCTTCATCACTCCCGCTCCTTCGCTCAGCTCCCACACTCCCCCAACCATCACTCTCTCCGCAAGCACTCTCTCTTTCACATCAAGCTGTCTACCTCGGCTACCTCGCTTCTCAGACTCTACCTCCTCTCGCGACTAGCTCCTCGGACCGCTCTCGCTTGTGTCACTCTGCTGACGTGCACGTGCCTGCCCATTGCTTCTGCTTGCTTCTGCTACCGCCACTCTCGTGTCTGTACTCTTCTGAAAATAAGGTCATGCCCAGTATATCTGCACTGTGATTGGACACTCTGACTGTGGCTGACTTGTGTTATGATTCATAGCCGTTTAAGGTACTTTGTGAACTTTGTGGCCACGGTCAGTGGCACATGCCAACTTTGTCAAGGCATTGCGCACAATAGCCATGCCAAGCTACCGGTCTGTTACCTTGTTTATACGTGCAAGGTCATGCCTAGTACATCTGCACTGTGATTGGACACTCTGACCGTGGCTGACTCGTGTTATGATTCAGAGCTGTTTTAGGTACTTGGTAAACTTTGTGGTCATGGTCAGTGGCCCATGCCAATTTTATCAAGGCATTGCGCACAATAGCCGTGCCAGGCCACCGGTTTTTTAACTTGTTTATACCTGCAATGTCATGCATGTTATATGTGCACAATGATTTGTCACTCTGACCATGGCTGACTTGTGTTACGATTCGTAGAAGTTCAAGTCACTTGGTAAACTTTGTGGTCATGGTCAGTGGCCCATGCCAATTTTATCAAGGCATTGCGCACAATAGCCGTGCCAGGCCACCGGTTTTTTAACTTGTTTATACCTGCAATGTCATGCATGTTATATGTGCACAATGATTTGTCACTCTGACCATGGCTGACTTGTGTTACGATTCGTAGAAGTTCAAGTCACTTGGTAAACTTTGTGGTCATGGTCAGTGGCCCATGCCAATTTTATCAAGGCATTGCGCACAATAGCCGTGCCAGGCCACCGGTTTTTTAACTTGTTTATACCTGCAATGTCATGCATGTTATATGTGCACAATGATTTGTCACTCTGACCATGGCTGACTTGTGTTACGATTCGTAGAAGTTCAAGTCACTTGGTAAACTTTGTGGTCATGGTCAGTGGCCCATGCCAATTTTATCAAGGCATTGCGCACAATAGCCGTGCCAGGCCACCGGTTTTTTAACTTGTTTATACCTGCAATGTCATGCATGTTATATGTGCACAATGATTTGTCACTCTGACCATGGCTGACTTGTGTTACGATTCGTAGAAGTTCAAGTCACTTGGTAAACTTTGTGGTCATGGTCAGTGGCCCATGCCAATTTTATCAAGGCATTGCGCACAATAGCCGTGCCAGGCCACCGGTTTTTTAACTTGTTTATACCTGCAATGTCATGCATGTTATATGTGCACAATGATTTGTCACTCTGACCATGGCTGACTTGTGTTACGATTCGTAGAAGTTCAAGTCACTTGGTAAACTTTGTGGTCATGGTCAGTGGCCCATGCCAATTTTATCAAGGCATTGCGCACAATAGCCGTGCCAGGCCACCGGTTTTTTAACTTGTTTATACCTGCAATGTCATGCATGTTATATGTGCACAATGATTTGTCACTCTGACCATGGCTGACTTGTGTTACGATTCGTAGAAGTTCAAGTCACTTGGTAAACTTTGTGGTCATGGTCAGTGGCCCATGCCAATTTTATCAAGGCATTGCGCACAATAGCCGTGCCAGGCCACCGGTTTTTTAACTTGTTTATACCTGCAATGTCATGCATGTTATATGTGCACAATGATTTGTCACTCTGACCATGGCTGACTTGTGTTACGATTCGTAGAAGTTCAAGTCACTTGGTAAACTTTGTGGTCATGGTCAGTGGCCCATGCCAATTTTATCAAGGCATTGCGCACAATAGCCGTGCCAGGCCACCGGTTTTTTAACTTGTTTATACCTGCAATGTCATGCATGTTATATGTGCACAATGATTTGTCACTCTGACCATGGCTGACTTGTGTTACGATTCGTAGAAGTTCAAGTCACTTGGTAAACTTTGTGGTCATGGTCAGTGGCCCATGCCAATTTTATCAAGGCATTGCGCACAATAGCCGTGCCAGGCCACCGGTTTTTTAACTTGTTTATACCTGCAATGTCATGCATGTTATATGTGCACAATGATTTGTCACTCTGACCATGGCTGACTTGTGTTACGATTCGTAGAAGTTCAAGTCACTTGGTAAACTTTGTGGTCATGGTCAGTGGCCCATGCCAATTTTATCAAGGCATTGCGCACAATAGCCGTGCCAGGCCACCGGTTTTTTAACTTGTTTATACCTGCAATGTCATGCATGTTATATGTGCACAATGATTTGTCACTCTGACCATGGCTGACTTGTGTTACGATTCGTAGAAGTTCAAGTCACTTGGTAAACTTTGTGGTCATGGTCAGTGGCCCATGCCAATTTTATCAAGGCATTGCGCACAATAGCCGTGCCAGGCCACCGGTTTTTTAACTTGTTTATACCTGCAATGTCATGCATGTTATATGTGCACAATGATTTGTCACTCTGACCATGGCTGACTTGTGTTACGATTCGTAGAAGTTCAAGTCACTTGGTAAACTTTGTGGTCATGGTCAGTGGCCCATGCCAATTTTATCAAGGCATTGCGCACAATAGCCGTGCCAGGCCACCGGTTTTTTAACTTGTTTATACCTGCAATGTCATGCATGTTATATGTGCACAATGATTTGTCACTCTGACCATGGCTGACTTGTGTTACGATTCGTAGAAGTTCAAGTCACTTGGTAAACTTTGTGGTCATGGTCAGTGGCCCATGCCAATTTTATCAAGGCATTGCGCACAATAGCCGTGCCAGGCCACCGGTTTTTTAACTTGTTTATACCTGCAATGTCATGCATGTTATATGTGCACAATGATTTGTCACTCTGACCATGGCTGACTTGTGTTACGATTCGTAGAAGTTCAAGTCACTTGGTAAACTTTGTGGTCATGGTCAGTGGCCCATGCCAATTTTATCAAGGCATTGCGCACAATAGCCGTGCCAGGCCACCGGTTTTTTAACTTGTTTATACCTGCAATGTCATGCATGTTATATGTGCACAATGATTTGTCACTCTGACCATGGCTGACTTGTGTTACGATTCGTAGAAGTTCAAGTCACTTGGTAAACTTTGTGGTCATGGTCAGTGGCCCATGCCAATTTTATCAAGGCATTGCGCACAATAGCCGTGCCAGGCCACCGGTTTTTTAACTTGTTTATACCTGCAATGTCATGCATGTTATATGTGCACAATGATTTGTCACTCTGACCATGGCTGACTTGTGTTACGATTCGTAGAAGTTCAAGTCACTTGGTAAACTTTGTGGTCATGGTCAGTGGCCCATGCCAATTTTATCAAGGCATTGCGCACAATAGCCGTGCCAGGCCACCGGTTTTTTAACTTGTTTATACCTGCAATGTCATGCATGTTATATGTGCACAATGATTTGTCACTCTGACCATGGCTGACTTGTGTTACGATTCGTAGAAGTTCAAGTCACTTGGTAAACTTTGTGGTCATGGTCAGTGGCCCATGCCAATTTTATCAAGGCATTGCGCACAATAGCCGTGCCAGGCCACCGGTTTTTTAACTTGTTTATACCTGCAATGTCATGCATGTTATATGTGCACAATGATTTGTCACTCTGACCATGGCTGACTTGTGTTACGATTCGTAGAAGTTCAAGTCACTTGGTAAACTTTGTGGTCATGGTCAGTGGCCCATGCCAATTTTATCAAGGCATTGCGCACAATAGCCGTGCCAGGCCACCGGTTTTTTAACTTGTTTATACCTGCAATGTCATGCATGTTATATGTGCACAATGATTTGTCACTCTGACCATGGCTGACTTGTGTTACGATTCGTAGAAGTTCAAGTCACTTGGTAAACTTTGTGGTCATGGTCAGTGGCCCATGCCAATTTTATCAAGGCATTGCGCACAATAGCCGTGCCAGGCCACCGGTTTTTTAACTTGTTTATACCTGCAATGTCATGCATGTTATATGTGCACAATGATTTGTCACTCTGACCATGGCTGACTTGTGTTACGATTCGTAGAAGTTCAAGTCACTTGGTAAACTTTGTGGTCATGGTCAGTGGCCCATGCCAATTTTATCAAGGCATTGCGCACAATAGCCGTGCCAGGCCACCGGTTTTTTAACTTGTTTATACCTGCAATGTCATGCATGTTATATGTGCACAATGATTTGTCACTCTGACCATGGCTGACTTGTGTTACGATTCGTAGAAGTTCAAGTCACTTGGTAAACTTTGTGGTCATGGTCAGTGGCCCATGCCAATTTTATCAAGGCATTGCGCACAATAGCCGTGCCAGGCCACCGGTTTTTTAACTTGTTTATACCTGCAATGTCATGCATGTTATATGTGCACAATGATTTGTCACTCTGACCATGGCTGACTTGTGTTACGATTCGTAGAAGTTCAAGTCACTTGGTAAACTTTGTGGTCATGGTCAGTGGCCCATGCCAATTTTATCAAGGCATTGCGCACAATAGCCGTGCCAGGCCACCGGTTTTTTAACTTGTTTATACCTGCAATGTCATGCATGTTATATGTGCACAATGATTTGTCACTCTGACCATGGCTGACTTGTGTTACGATTCGTAGAAGTTCAAGTCACTTGGTAAACTTTGTGGTCATGGTCAGTGGCCCATGCCAATTTTATCAAGGCATTGCGCACAATAGCCGTGCCAGGCCACCGGTTTTTTAACTTGTTTATACCTGCAATGTCATGCATGTTATATGTGCACAATGATTTGTCACTCTGACCATGGCTGACTTGTGTTACGATTCGTAGAAGTTCAAGTCACTTGGTAAACTTTGTGGTCATGGTCAGTGGCCCATGCCAATTTTATCAAGGCATTGCGCACAATAGCCGTGCCAGGCCACCGGTTTTTTAACTTGTTTATACCTGCAATGTCATGCATGTTATATGTGCACAATGATTTGTCACTCTGACCATGGCTGACTTGTGTTACGATTCGTAGAAGTTCAAGTCACTTGGTAAACTTTGTGGTCATGGTCAGTGGCCCATGCCAATTTTATCAAGGCATTGCGCACAATAGCCGTGCCAGGCCACCGGTTTTTTAACTTGTTTATACCTGCAATGTCATGCATGTTATATGTGCACAATGATTTGTCACTCTGACCATGGCTGACTTGTGTTACGATTCGTAGAAGTTCAAGTCACTTGGTAAACTTTGTGGTCATGGTCAGTGGCCCATGCCAATTTTATCAAGGCATTGCGCACAATAGCCGTGCCAGGCCACCGGTTTTTTAACTTGTTTATACCTGCAATGTCATGCATGTTATATGTGCACAATGATTTGTCACTCTGACCATGGCTGACTTGTGTTACGATTCGTAGAAGTTCAAGTCACTTGGTAAACTTTGTGGTCATGGTCAGTGGCAAATGCCAACTTCGTCAAGGCATTGCGCACAATAGCCACGTCGAGCCACCAGTATTCTACCTTGTTTGCACCCGCAAGGTCATGCCTAGTACATCTGCACTGTGATTGGACACTGTGACTGTGGCTAACTCGTGTTATGATCAATAGAATGAAAAGTCACTTGGATACATTTGTGGTCATGGTCAGTGGCACATACCAACTTTGTCAAGGCATTGCGCACAATAGCCACACCGAGCCACCAGAATTCTACCTTGTTCATACCTGTAAGGTCGTGTCCAGTATATCTGCACTGTGATTGGACACTCTGACCGTGGCTGACTTGTGTTATAATTAATAGCCGTTTAAGGTACTTGGTACACTTTGTGGTCATGGTCAGTGGCATATGCCAATTTTGTCAAGGCATTGCGCACAATAGTCGTGCCAAGCCACGGGTTTTTTACCTTGTTCATACCTGCAAGGTCATGCCTAGTACATCTCAACTGTGATTGGGCACTCTGACTGTGGATGGCTCCTGTTACGATATGTAGAAGTTAAAGTCACTTGATAAACTTTGTCGTCGTGGTCAGTTGCACATGCCAACCTTGTCAAGGCATTGCGCACAATAGCCGTGCCAAGACACCGGTTTTTTACCATGTTTATACTTGCAAGGTCATGCATATTTGATGTGCACTGTGATTGGGTACTCTGACCGTGGCTGACTCGTGTTATGATTCCTAGAGGTTAAAGTCACTTGGTAAACTTTGTGGTCATGGTCAGTGGCACATGCCGACATTTTCAAGGCATTGCACACTGTAGCCACACGGAGCCACCAGTATTCTACCTTTTCTGCATCTGCAATTTCATGCCTAGTACATCTGCACTGTGATTGGACAATTTGACAGTGGCTGACTCGTGTTAAGATAAATAGAAGTAAAAGTCACTTGGATACATCTTTGGTCATGGTCAGTGGCACATGCCAACATTGTCAAGGCATTGCGCACAATAGCCACACCGAGCCACCAGTATTCTTCCTTGTTTATACATACAAGGTCATGCGCAGTATCTGTATTGTGATTGGACACTCTGACCGTGGCTGACTCGTGTTATGATTCATAGCCGTTTCAAAAACTTGGTAAACTTTGTGGTCATTGTCAGTGGCACATGCCAACTTTGTCAAGGCATTGCGCACAATAGCCGTGCCAAGCCACCGGTTTTTTAACTTGTTGATACCTGCAATGTCATGCATGTTATATGTGCACAATGATTGGTCACTCTGACCGTGGCTGACTAGTGTTATGGTTCGTAGAAGTTAGAGTCATTTGGTAAACTTTGTGGTCATGGTCAGTGGCACATGCCAACTTCGTCAAGGCATTGCGCACAATAGCCACACCAAGCCACCAGTATTCTACCTTGTTTATACCTGTAAGGTCATGCCCAGTATATCTGCACTGTGATTGGACACTCTGACTGTGGCTGACTCGTGCTATGATTCATAACCGTTTAAGGTACTTGGTAAACTTTGTGGTCATGGGCTGTGGCACATGCCAGCTTTGTCAAGGCATTGCGTACAATAGCCATGCCAAGCCACCGGGTTTTTACCTTGTATATACCTGTAAGGTCATGCATAGTACATGTGAACTGTGATTGTGCACTCTGACTGTGGCTGACACGTGTTACGATTCATATAAGTTAAATTCACTTGGTAAACTTTGTGGTCATGGTCAGTGGCACATGCCAACTTGGTCAAGGCATTGCGCACAATAGCCACACCGAGCCACCAGTATTCTACCTTGTTTGCACCTGCAAGATCATGCCTAGTACATGTGCACTGTGATTGGACACTCTGACATGGCTGACTCGTGTTATGATCAATGGAAGTAACAGTCACTTGGATACATTTGTGGTCATGGTCAGTGGCACATGCCAACTTTGTCAAGGAATTGCACTTAATAACCACACCGAGCCACCAGTATTCTACCTTGTTTATACCTCTAAGGTCATGTTCAGTATATTTGCACTGTGATTGGACACTCTGAATGTGGCTGACCCGTGTTATGATTCATAGCCGTTGAAGGTACTTGGTAAACTTTGTGGTCATGGTCAGTGGCACGTGCCACTGACCATTGGCACGTGTCAAGGCATTGTGCACAATAGCCACACCAAGCCACCAGTATTCTACATTGTTTGCACCTGCAAGATCATGTCTAGTACATTTGCACTATGATTGGACACTCTGATTGTGGCTGACTCGTGTAATGATTCATAGAAGTTAAAGTCACTTGGTTAACTTTGTGCTCATGGTCTGTGGCATATGCCAACTTTGTCAAGGCATCACGCACAATAGCCGCACTGAGCCACCAGTGTTTTACCTTGCTGATACCCGCAAGGTCATGCATATTACATCTGCACTGTGATTGGGTACTCTGGCCGTGGCGGACTCGTGTTACGATGCGTATAAGTTAAAGTCACTTGGTAAACTTTGTGGTCATGGTCAGTGGCACAGGCCAACTTTGTCGAAGCATTGCGTACAATAGCCACACCGAGCCACCGGTATTCTACCTTGTTTATACCTGCAAGATCATGCATAGTACATGTGCACTGTGATTGGGAACTCTGACCGTGGCTGACTCGTGTTACAATTTGTAGACGTTCAAGTCACTTGGTGAACTATGTGGTCATGGTCAGTTGCACAAGCCAACTTTGTCAAGACATTGCGCACAATAGCCACGCAAATCCAATGGGTATTTACCTTGTTTATACCTGCAAGGTCATGCATAGTACAAATGCACTATCATTGGGCACTCTGACCGTGGCTGACTCGTGTTACAATTCTCAGAAGGTAAAGTCACGTGGATACGTTTGTGGTCATGGTCAGTGGCACATGCCAACTTTGTCAAGGCATCGCGCACAATAGCCGCACTGAGCCACCAGTGTTTTACCTTGTTTATACCTGCAGGTTTATGCCTAGTACACGTGCACTTTAATTGGGCACTCTGACAGTGGCTGACTCGTTTCATGATTCATGTACGTTTAAGGTACTTGGATGAATTTGTGGTCATGATAAATGCGTGGTGCACCTGCCAACTTTGTCAAGGCTTTGCGCACAATAGCCACGCCAAGCCACCGGTTGTTTACCTTGTCTATACCTGCAAGGCCATGCATACTACATGTGCACTGTGATTGGGCACTCTGACCGTGGCTGACTCGTGTTACGCTGCGTAGACGTTAAAGTCACTTGGTAAAATTNGTGGTCATGGTCAGTGGCACAGGCCAACTTTGTCGAGGCATTCCGCACAATAGCCGCAAAGAACCACCAGTGTTTTACCTTGTTTGTACCTGCAACTAGCACACGTGCACTGTGATTGGGCACTCTAACCGTGGCTGACTCATGTGATGATTCATATAAGTTAAAGTCACTTGGTTGACTTTGTGGTCATGGTCAGTTGCACAGGGCAACTTTATCAAGGCATTGCCCACAATAGCCACACCAAGCCACCGGGTTTTTACCGCGTCTATACCTGCAAAACCATGCATATTATATGTGAACAGTGATTGGGCACTCTGACCGTGGCTGACTCATGTTACAATTCGTATACGTTAAAGTCACTTGGTAATCTTTGTGGTTCTGGTCAGTGGCACATGCCAACTTTGTCAAGGCATTGTGCACAATAGCCACACCAAGCCACCGGTATTCTACCTTTTTTATACCTGCAAGGTCATACATCGTACATGTGCACTTTGATTGGGCACTCTGACTGTGGCTGACTCGTGTTAGAATTCGTATAAGTTAAAAGTACTTGGTTTACTTTGTCATCATGGTCAGTTACACATGCCAACATTTTCAGGGCATTGCGCACAATAGCCACACAAAGACACCGGTTTTTTTACCTTTTTTATACCTGCATGGTCATGCATAGTACATGTGCACTGTGATTGGGCACTCTGACCGCGGCTGACTTGTGTCATTATTCATAGAAGGTCAAGTCACTTGGATAGATTTGTGGTCATGGTCAGTTGCACATGCCAACTTTGTCCAAACATTGCGCACAAAAGCCATGCCTGGCCTCTGGTTTTTTGCCTTGTCCATACCAGCAAGGTCATGCATACTACATGTGCACTGTGATTGGGCACTCTGACTGTAGGTAACTTGTGTTACGATGCGTAGAAGTTAACGAAACTTGGACAACTTTGTGGTCATGGTCAGTGGCACATGCCAACGTTGTCAAGGCATTGTGTAAAACAGCCACACCGAGCCACCAGTATTCTACGTTGTTTATACCTGCAAGGTCATGCATATTACACGTGCACTGTGATAGGGCACTCTGACCGTGGGTGCCTGTGTTACGATGCGTAGACGTTAAAGTCACTTGGTAAACTTTGTGGTCATGGTCAGTGGAACATGCCAACTTTGCCAGGGTATAACGCACAATAGCCGCACTGAGCCAACAGTATTTTACCTTGCTTGTACTTGAAAGGTCATGCATCGTACATGTGCAATGTGATTGGGCACTCTGACCATGGCTGACTCGTGTTACAATTTGTAGAAGTTAAAGTCACTTGGATAAATTTGTGGTCATGGTCAGTGGCACATGCCAACTTTGGCAAGGAATTTCCCACAATAGCCACACCAAGTCACCGCGTTTCTACCATGTTTACACCTGCAAGGTCATGCATAGTACATGTGCACTGTGATTGGGCACTCTGACCGTGGCTGACTCGTGTTACGATGCTTAGAAGTTCAAGTCACTTGGGAACCTTTGTCGTCATGGTCAGTGGAACATGCCAACCTTTTCAAGGCATTGCACACAATAGCCACACCAAGCTACTGATTTTTTACCTTTTTTATACCTGCAAGGTCACCCATAGCACTTGTGCACTGTTATTGGGCACACTGACTTCGGCTGACTCGTGTGATGATTCATAAAAATTAAAGTCACTTGGTAAACTTTGAGGTCATGGTCAGTGGCACATGCCAAATTTGTCGAGGCATTGTGCACAATAGCCACACCGAGCCACCAGTATTCTACCTCGTTTGCAGCTCCAAGATCATGCCTAGTACATCTGCATTGTGATTGGACACTCTTACCTTGGATGAGGCATGTGATGATTCATATAAGTGAAAGTCACTTGGTGAACATTTTGGTCATGGTCAGTTGCACATGCCAACTTTGTCAAGGCATTGCGCACAATAGCCACACCAAGCCACCGGGTTTTTCCCTTGTTTATACCTGAAAGGCCATGCATATTACACTCACACTGTGATTGGGCACTCTGACCGTGGCTGACGCATGTGATGATTCACAGAAGTTAAAGTCACTTGGTTCACTTTATGGTCATGGTCAGTGGCACATGCCAACTCTGTCAAGGCATTGCGCACAATAGCCACACCGAGCCACTAGTATTCTACCTTGTTTTCACCTGCAAGGTCATGCATAGTACTTGTGCACTGTGATTGGGTACTCTGACCGTGGCTGGCTTGTGTTACAATTTGTGTAAGATAAAGTCACTTGGATAAATTTGTGGTCATGGTCAGTGGCACATGCCAACGTTTTCAAGGCATTGCCCACAATAGCCATGCAAAGCCACCGGGTTCTTACCTTGTTCATATCAGCACGGTCGTGCATAACACATGTGCACTGTGATTGGGTACTCTGACCGTGGCTGAATCGTGTGATGACTCATAGAAGTTAAAGTCACTTGATCCACTTCGTGGTCATGGTCAGTTTCACATGCCAACTTTGTCAAGGCATTGCCCACAATAGCCACACCAAGCCACCAGTTTTTTACTGTTTTAAACCTGCAAGGTCATGCATATTACATGTACACTTTGATTGGGCACTCTGACCATGGCTGACTTGTGTTACAATTCGTATAAGTTAAAGTCACGTGGATACATTTGTGGTCATGGTCAGCGGCACATGCCAACTTTATCAATGCATCGCGCACAAAAGCCGCACTAAGACACCAGTATTTTATCTTGTTTATACCTGCAAGTTTATGCCTAGCACACATGCACTGTGATTGGGCACTCTGACCATGGCTGACTCCTGTCATGATTCATGGACGTGTAAGGTACTTGGATAGATTTGTGGTCATGGTCAGTTGCACATGCCAACTTTCTCAAGGCTTGTTCGTACCAGCAAGGTCATGCATACTACATGTGCACTGTGATTGGGAACTCTGACCGTGGCTGACTCGTGTTACGATGCGTAGAAGTTAAAATCATTCGGTAAACTTTGTGGTCATGGTAGGTGGCACAGGCCAACTTTGTCAAGGCATTGCGCACAATAGCCGCACTGAGCCACCAGTGTTTACCTTGTTCATACCTGCAAGTTTATGCATAGCACACGTGCACTGGGATTGGGCACATGACTGTGGCTGACTCTTGTGATTATTCATAGAAATTTAAGTCTCTTGGTTCACTTTGTGGTCATGGTCAGTTGCACAGGCACAATTTGTCAAGGCATTGCAGACAATAGCCACACCTAGCTGCCAGTATTCTACCTTTTTTGCACCTGCAAGATCATGCCTAGTACATCTGCACTGTGACTGGACACTCTGAACGTGGCTGACTCATGTGATAATTGATAGAAGTTCAATTCACTTGGAAAACTTTGTTGTCATGGTCAGTTGAACAGGCGAACATTGTCAAGGCATTGCGCACAATAACCCCACCAAGCCGCCCGGTTTCTACCTTGTTCATACCAGCAAGGTCAAAATAGTACATGTGCACTGTGATTGGGCACTCTGACCGTGGCTGATTCGTGTTAGAATTCGTAGAAGTTGAAATAACGTGGATACACTTGTGGTCATGGTCAATGGCACATGCCAACTTTGTCATGGCATCAGGCACAATAGCCGCACTGAGCCACCAGTGTTTTACCTGGTTTATACCTGCACTTTTATGCCCAGCACATGTGCACTGTGATTGGGCATTCTAACTGTGGCTGACTCGTGTCATGATTCATAGACGTTTAAGGTATTTGGATAAATTTGTGGTCATGGTCAGTTGCACATGCCAACTTTGTCAAGGCATTGCGCACAATTGCCACGCCAAGCCACTGGTTTTTACCTTGTTTATACCAGCAAGGTCATGCATACTACATGTGAATTGTGATTGGGTACTCTGACCGTGGCTGACTTGTGTTACGATGCGTAGAAGTTAGAGTCACTTGGTAAACTTTGTGGTCATGATCAGTGGCACAGGCCAACTTTGTCAAGGCAGTGCGTTCAATATCCGCACTTAGCCACCAGTGTTTTACCTTGTTCATACCTGCACGTTTATGCCTAGCACACGTGCACTGTGATTTGGCACTCTGACTGTGGCTAACTCATGTGATAATTCATAGAAGTTAAAGTCACTTGGTTCACTTTGTGGTCATGGTCAGTTGCACAGGCAAACTTTGTGAAGGCATTGCGCNGTTACGATGCGTAGAAGTTAAAGTCACTTGGATACGTTTGTGGTCTTGGTCAGTGGCACAGGCCAACTTTGACAAGGCATTGTCCACAATAGCCACACCAAGCCACCAATGTTTTACCTTGCTTAAACTAAACCTGCAAGTTTATGCCTAGCACACGTGTACTGTGATTGGGCACTCTGACTGTGGATGACTCGTGTTACAATTCGTAGAAGTAAAAGTCACGTGTATAAATTTGTGGTCATGGTCAGTGGCAAATGCCAACTTATTCAAGGCATTGTGCACAAAAGCCACACAAAGCCACCATTATTCTACCTTGTTTATACATGCAATGTCATGCATAGTACATGTGCACTGTGATTGCGTACTCTGACCGTGGCTGACTCGTTTCATGATGAATAGAAGTAAAAGTCACTTGGATAAATTTGTGGTCATGGTCAGTTGCACATGCCAAATTTGTCAAGGCATTGTGCACGGTTGCCACACCGAGCCACCCGTAATCTACCTTGTTTATACCTGCAAGGTCATGCATAGTACATGTGCACTGTGATTGGGCAATTTGACTGTGGCTGACTTGTGTTATAATTTGTAGAAGTTAAAATCACTTGGTTAACTTTGTGGTCATGGTCAGTTGCACATGCCAACTTTGTCAATGCATCGCACACAATAGCCACACCAGGCCACCGGGTTTTTACCTTGTTTATACATGCAAGGTCATGCATAGTACATGTGCACTGTAATTGGGTACTCTGACCGCGGCTAACTTGTGTTACAATTGGTAGAAGTTAAGTTCACGTGGATACGTTTGTGGTCATGGTCAGTGGCACATGCCAACTTTGTCAAGGCATCGCGCACAATAGCCGCACTGAGCCACCAGTATTTTACCTTGTTTGTTCCTGCAAGTTTATTCCTAGCACACGTGCACTTTGATTGGGAACTCTGACTGTGGCTGACTCATGTGATGATTCATAGGAGTTATGGTCAGTTGAACAGGACAACTTTGTCAAGGCATTGGGCACAATGGCCACACAGAGCCAACATAATTCTACCTTGTTTGCACCTGCAAGATCGTGCATGGTAATGTGCACTGTGATTGGGCACTCTGACCGCGGCTGACTCGTGTTACAATTCGTAGAAGTGAAAGTCCCTTGGATAAATTTGTGGTCATGGTCAGTGGCACATGTCAACTTTGTCAAGGCATTGCGCACAATAGCCACACCAAGCCACCGGTTTTTTTACCTTGTTTATACCTGTAAGGTCATGCATAGTGTATGTGCACTGTAATTGCGCACTTTGACTGTGGCTGACTCGTGTTACAATTCGTAGAGGTTAAAGTCACTTGGATCAGTTTGTGGTCATGGTCAGTGGCACATGCCAACTTTGTCAAGGCATCGCGCACAATAGCCGCACTGAGCCACCGGTATTTTACCTTGTTTGTACCTGCAAGTTTATTCCTAGCACACGTGCACTTTGATTGGGAACTCTGACTGTGGCTGACTCATGTGATGATTCATAGGAGTTATGGTCAGTTGAACAGGACAACTTTGTCAAGGCATTGGGCACAATGGCCACACAGAGCCAACATAATTCTACCTTGTTTGCACCTGCAAGGTCGTGCATGGTAATGTGCACTGTGATTGGGCACTCTGACCACGGCTGACTCGTGTTGCAATTCGTAGAAGTGAAATTCCCTTGGATAAATTTGTGGTCATGGTCAGTGGCACATGTCAACTTTGTCAAGGCATTGCGCACAATAGCCACACCAAGCCACCGGTTTTTTTACCTTGTTTATACCTGTAAGGTCATGCATAGTGTATGTGCACTGTTATTGCGCACTTTGACTGTGGCTGACTCGTGTTACAATTCGTAGAGGTTAAAGTCACTTGGATCAGTTTGTGGTCATGGTCAGTGGCACATGCCAACTTTGTCAAGACATTGCGCACAATAGCCACACCGAGCCACCAGCATTCTTCCTTGGTTGTACCTGTAAGATCATGCCTAGTACATCTGCACTGTGATTGGACACTCTGACCGTGGCTGACTCGTGTTATGATCAATACAAGTAAAATTCACTTGGATAAATTTGTAGTCATGGTCAGTTGCACAGGCCAACTTTGTCAAGGCCTTTCTTATAATAGCCAAATCCAAGCCACTTGTTTTTCATCTTGTTCATACCTGCAAGGTCATGCATTTGTACACGTGCACTGTGATTGGGCACAATGACCGTGGCTGACTCATGTTACAATTCAGAGAAATTAAAGTCACTTGGTGAACTTTGTGGTCATGGTCAGTTACACAGGCCAACTTTGTCAAGGCATGGCACACAATAGCCACACCAAGCCACCTGGTTTTTACCTTGTTCATACCAGCAAGATCATGCATAGTACATAAGCACTGTGATTGGGCAATCTGACCATCGCTGACTCGTGTTACATTTTGTATAAGTTCAAGTCACTTGGATAAGTATGTGGTCATGGTCAGTGGCACATGCCAACTTTGTCAAGTCATCGCTCGCAATAGCCTCACTGTGCCACCAGTGTTTTACCTTAGGTATACCTGCAAGTTTTGATTGGAAAAAGGACAGCCGTCGGATTACCTCGATCCAATGATCTACTGGGCTGACTCGTGTGATGATTCATAGTAGTTTAAGTCACTTGGTTAACTTTGTGGTCATGGTCAGTGGTACATGCCAACTTTGTCAAGGCATCGCGCACAATAGCCGCACTGAGCCACCTGTGGTTTACCTTGCTTATACCTGCAAGGTCATGCATAGTACATCTGCAGTATGATTGGGCACTCTGATCGTGGCCGACTCGTGAAACGATGCGTAGAAGTTAAATTCACTTGGTAAACTTTGTTGTCATGGTCAGTGGCACAGGCCAACTTTGTCAACGCATTGCGCACAATAGCCGCGCCAAGCCACCAGTATTCTACCTTACTTATACCTGCAAGTTTATGCCTAGCACATGTCACTGTGATTGGACACTCTGACCGTGGCTGACTCGAGTTATGATTCATAGCCGTTTAAGGTGCTTGGTAAACTTTATGGTCATGGTCAGTGGCACATGCCAAATTTGTCAAGACATTACGCACAATAGCCACACTGAGCCACCAGTATTCTACCTTGTTTGCACCTGCAAGATCTTGCTTAATAAATCTGCACTGTTATTGGACACTCTAACCTGGACTGACTTGTGTTATGGTCAATAGAAGTTAAAGTTACTTGGATACATTTGTGGTCATGGTCAGTAACACATGCCAACTCTGTCAAGGAATTACGCACAATAGCCACAACAAGCCACCAGTATTCTGCCTTTTTTGTACCTGCAAGATCATGCCTACTACATCTGCACTTTGATTAGATACTCTGACCGTGGCTGACTCGTGTTATGATCAATAGAAGTATAAGTCACTTGGATCCATTTGTGGTCATGGTCAGTGGCACATGCCAACTTTGTCAAGGCATTGCGCACAATAGCCACACCAAGCCACCAGAATTCTACCTTGTTTATACCTGTAAGGTCATGCCCAGTATATCTGCACTGTGACTGGAAACTCTAACCGTGGCTGACTCGTGTTATGATTCATAGCCGTTTAAGGTACTTGGTAAACTTTGTGGTCATGTTCAGTGGCACATGCCAACTTTGTCGAGGCATTGCGCACAATAGCCAAACCGAGCCACCAGTATTCTACCTTGTTTGCACCTGCAAGATCATGCCTAGTAGATCTGCACTGTTATTGGACACCCTGACCATGGCTGACTTGTGTTGTGATCAATAGAAGTAAAAGCCACTTGGGTACATTTGTGGTCATGGTCAGGGCACATGCCAACTTTGTCGAGGCATTGCGCACAATAGCCACACCGAGCCACTAGTATTCTACCTTGTTTGCACCTGCAAGATCATGCCTAGTAGATCTGCACTGTTATTGGACACNGGCACATGCCAACTTTGTCGAGGCATTGCGCACAATAGCCAAACCGAGCCACCAGTATTCTACCTTGTTTGCACCTGCAAGATCACGCCTAGTAGATCTGCACTGTTATTGGACACTCTGACCGTGGCTGACTTGTGATATGATCAATTGAAGTAAAAGTCACTTGGATACATTTGTGTTCATAGTCAGTGACACATGCCAACTTTGTCAAGGCATTGCACACAATGGCCACACCGAGCCACCAGTACTCTGCCTTTTTTGTACCTGCAAGATCATGCCTAGTACATCTGCATTGTGATTAGACACTCTAACCGTGGCTGACTCGTGTTATGTTCAATAGAAGTAACAGTCACTTGGATACATTTGTGGTCATGGTCAGTGGCACATGCCAACTTTGTCAAGGCATTGCGCACAATAGCCACACCGGGCCACCAGTATTCTACCTTTTTTGCACCTGCAATATCATTCCAAGTACATCTGCACTGTGATTGGACAGTCTGACTGTGGCTGACTCGTGTTATGATTCATAGCCGTTTAAGGTACTTGGTAAACTTTGTGGTCATGTTCACTGGCACATGCCAACTTTGTCCAGGCATTGCGCACAATAGTCGTACCAAGCCACCAGTTTTTTACCTTCTTTATACCTGTAAGGTCATGCCTAGTACATCTGAACTGTGATTGGGCACTCTGACCGTGGCTGACTCGTGTTACGATTCGTAAAAGTTAAAATCACTTGGTAAACTTTGTGATCGTGGTGAATGGCACATGCCACCTTTGTCAAGGAATTGCGCACAATAGACGCACCGTGCCACCAGTATTCTACTTTGTTTATGCCTGTAAGGTGATGTCCAGTATATTTGCACTGTGATTGGATACTCTGTCCGTGGCTGACTCGTGTTGTTATTCATAGCCATTTATGGGACTTGGTAAACTTTGTGGTCATGGTCAGTGGCACATGCCAACTTTGTCAAGGTATTGCGCACAATAGCCACACCGAGCCACCAGTATTGTACCTTTTTTGTACCTACAAGATCATGCCGTTTAAGGTCACTTGGTAAACATTGTGGTCATGGTCAGTGGCACATGCCAACGTTGTCAAGGCATTGCGCACAAAAGCTACTCCGAGCTACCAGTATTCTACCTTGTTTATACCTGCAAGGTCTTGCATATTAGATGTGCACTGTGATTGGACACTCTGACTGTAGCTGACTCGTGTTATGATCAATAGAAGTAAAAGTCACTTGGATACATTTGTGGTCATGGTCAGTGGCACAAGCCAACTTTGTCAAGGAACTGCGCACAATAGCCTCACCACGCCACCAGTATTCTACCTTGTTTGTACCTGCAAGGTCATGCCTGATACATCTGCACTGTGACTGGGCACTCTGACCGTGGCTGACTCGTGTTATGATTTGTATAAGTTAAAGTCACTTGGTGAACTTTGTGGTCATTGTAAGTGGCACATGCCAACTTTGTCAAGGCATTCCGCACAATAGCCATGCCAAGCCACCAGTATTGTACATTGTTTGCACCTGCAAGATCATGCCTAGTACATCTGCACTGTGATTGTACACTCTGACCGTGGCTGACTCGGGTTATGATCAATAAAAGTAAAAGTTAATTCGATACATTCGTGGTCATGGTCAGTGGCAAATGCCAACTTTGTCAAGGCATTGCGTACAATAGCCACACCGATCCACCAGTATTCTACCTTTTTTGTACGTGCAAGGTCAAGTCCAGTATATCTGCACTGTGATTGGACACTCTGACCATGGCTGACTTGTGTTATGATTCACAGCCGTTTAAGGTACTTGGTAAACTTTGTGGTCATGGTCAGTGGCACATGCCAACTTTGTCAAGGCATTGCGCACATTAGCCGTGCCAAGACACTGGGTTTTTACCCTGTTTATACCTGCAAGGTCATGCATATTAGTTATCCGTTGTGATTGGGCACTCTGACCGTGGCTGACTCGTGTTACGATTCGTAGAAGTTAAAGTCACTTGGTAAACTTTGTGGTCATTGGCAGTGGCACATGCCACCTTTGTGAAGGCATTGCGCACAATAGCCACACCGAGCCACCACTATTGTACCTTGTTTGCACCTGCAAGATCATGCCTAGTACATCTGCACTTACATTGGACACTGACCTTGGCTGACTCGTGTTATGATCAATAGGAGGAAAAGTCACTTGGATACATTTGTGGTCATGGTCAGTGGCACATGCCAACTTTGTCAAGGCATTGCGCACAATAGCAACACCGAGCAACCAGTATTATTCCTTGTTTACACCTGCAAGATCATACCTACTATATCTGCACTGTGATTGGACACTCTGACCGTGGCTGACTCGTGTTATGATTCATAGCCGTTTATGGTACTTGGTAAACTTTGTGATCATGGTCAGTGGCACATGCCAGCTTTGTCAAGGCATTGCGTACAATAGCTACACCGAGCTACCAGTATTGTACATTGTTTGCACCTGCAAGATCATGCGTAGTTTATCTGTACTGTGATTGGACACTCTGACCGTGGCTGACTCGTGTTATGATCAATAGAAGTAAATGTCACTTGGATTCATTTATAATCATGGTCACTGGCACATACCAACTTTGTCAAGGCATTGCGCACAAGAGCCACACCGCGCCAACTGTATTCTACCTTGTTTGTACATGCAAGGTCATGTCTAGTATATCTGAACTGTGATTGGACACTCTGATCGTGGCTGACTCATGTTATGATCAATAGAAGTAAAAGTCACTTGGATACATTTGTGGTCATTGTCAGTGGCACATGCTTACTTTGTCAAGGCATTGTGCATAATAGCCACACGGAGCCACCAGTATTCTACCTTGTTTGTACCTGCAAGGTAATGCCTAGTACATCTGCACTGTGATTGGGTACTCTGACCGTGGCTGACTCGTGTTCTGATTCGTAGAAGTTAAAGTCACTTGGTAAACTTTGTGGTCATGGTCAGTGGCACATGCCAACTTTGTCAAGGCATTACACACAATAGCCGTGCCAATCCACCAGTATTGTACCTTGTTTGCACCTGCAAGATCATGCCTAGTACATCTGCATTGTGGTTGGACACTCTGACCGTGGCTGACGCGTGTTATAATCAATAGAAGTAAAATCCACTTGGATACATTTGTGGTCATGGTCAGTGGCACATGCCAACTTTGTCAAGGCATTGCGCATAATAGCCTCACGGATCCACCAGTATTCGACCTTGTTTGCACCTGCAAGATCATGCCTAGTACATCTGCACTGTGATTGGACACTCTGACCATGGGTGACTCCTGTTATGATCAATAGAGGTAAAAGTCACTTGGATACATTTATGGTCATGGCCAGTGGCACATGTCTACTTTTTCAAGGCATTGCACACAATAGCTACACCGAGCCACCAGTGTTCTACCTTGTTTGTACCTGCAAGGTCATGCACAGTATATCTGCACTGTGATTGGACACTCTGACCGTGGCTGATTCGTGTTATGATTCATTGCCGTTTAAGGTACTTGGTAAACTTTGTGGTCATGGTCAGTGGTACATGCCAACATTGTCAAGACATTGCGCACAACAGCCACACTGAGCCACCAGTATTTAACCTTGTTTGTACCTGCAAGGTCATGCCGAGTATATCTGCACTGTGATTGGACACTCTGACCGTGGCTGACTTGTGTTACAATTCGTAGAAGTTAACGTCCCTTGGTAGACTTTGTGGTCATGGTCAGTGGCACATGCCAGCTTTGTCAAGGCATTGCGCACAATAGCCATACCGAGCCACCAGTATTCAATCTTGTTTGTACCTGCAAGGTCATGTCCAGTATATCTGCAATGTGATTGGAAACTCTGACCGTGGCTGACTCGTGTTATAATTCATAGCCGTTTAAGGTACTTGGTATACTTTGTGGCCATGGTCAGTGGCACATGCCAACTTTGTAAAGGCATTGCGCAAAATAGCTGTGCTAAGACACCGGTTTTTTACCCTGTTTATACCTGCAAGGTCATGCATACCAGATGTACACTGCTATTGGGCACTTTGACCGTGGCTGACTCGTGTTATGATTCGTAGAAGTTAAAGTCACTTGGTAAACTTGGTGGCTATGGACAGTGGCACATGCCACCTTTGTCAAGGCATTGCGCACAATAGCCACACCGAGCCACCGGTATTGTACATTGTTTGCTCTTGCAAGATCATGCCTAGCACATCTGCACTGTGATTGGACACTCTGACCGTGGCTGACTCGTGTTATTATCAATAGAAGTAAAAGTCACTTGGATATACTTGTGGTCATGGTCAGTGGCACATGCCGAATTTGTCAAGGCATTACGCACAATAGCCACACCGAGCCACCAGTAATCTACATTGATTGCACCTGTAAGATCATGCCCAGTATATCTGGACTGGTATTGGACACTCTGACCGTGGCTGACTTGTGTTATGATTCATAGCCGTTTAAGCTACTTGGTAAACTTTGTGGTCATGGTCAGTGGCACATGCCAATTTTGTCAAGGCGTTGCGCACAATAGCCATACTGAGCCACCAGTATTCTACTCTCTTTGTACCTGCAAAATCATGCGTAGTACATATGCACAGTTATTGGACACTCTGACCGTGGCTGACTCGTATTACGATGAATAGAAGTAAAAGTCACTTGGATACATTTGTGGTCATAGTCAGTGGCACATGCCGAATTTGTCAAGGCATTACGCACAATAGCCACATCAAGCCACCAGAATTGTACCTTGTTTGTACCTGCAAAATCATGCGTAGTACATATGCACAGTTATTGGACACTCTGACCGTGGCTGACTCGTATTACGATGAATAGAAGTAAAAGTCACTTGGATACATTTGTGGTCATAGTCAGTGGCACATGCCGAATTTGTCAAGGCATTACGCACAATAGCCACATCAAGCCACCAGAATTGTACCTTGTTTGTACCTGCAAAATCATGCGTAGTACATATGCACAGTTATTGGACACTCTGACCGTGGCTGACTCGTATTACGATGAATAGAAGTAAAAGTCACTTGGATACATTTGTGGTCATAGTCAGTGGCACATGCCGAATTTGTCAAGGCATTACGCACAATAGCCACATCAAGCCACCAGAATTGTACCTTGTTTGTACCTGCAAAATCATGCGTAGTACATATGCACAGTTATTGGACACTCTGACCGTGGCTGACTCGTATTACGATGAATAGAAGTAAAAGTCACTTGGATACATTTGTGGTCATAGTCAGTGGCACATGCCGAATTTGTCAAGGCATTACGCACAATAGCCACATCAAGCCACCAGAATTGTACCTTGTTTGTACCTGCAAAATCATGCGTAGTACATATGCACAGTTATTGGACACTCTGACCGTGGCTGACTCGTATTACGATGAATAGAAGTAAAAGTCACTTGGATACATTTGTGGTCATAGTCAGTGGCACATGCCGAATTTGTCAAGGCATTACGCACAATAGCCACATCAAGCCACCAGAATTGTACCTTGTTTGTACCTGCAAAATCATGCCCAGTATATCTGCACTGTGATTGGGCACTCTGACCGTGGCTAGCTCGTGTTACGATTCGTAGAAGCTAAAGTCACTTGGTAAACTTTGTGGTCATGGTCAGTGGCACATGCCAACTTTGTCAAGGCATTGCGCAAAATAGCCACACCGAGCCACTAGTATTCTACCTTGTTTGTACCTGCAAGGTCATGCCCAGTATATCTGCACTGTGATTGGACACTTTGACCGTGGCTGACTCGTATTACGATGAATAGAAGTAAAAGTCACCTGGATACATTTGTGGTCATGGTCAGTGGCACATGCGAACTTTGTCAAGGCATTGTGCACAATAGCCACACCGAGCCACCAGTATTCTACTCTCTTTGTACTTGCAAAATCATGCGTAGTACATATGCACTGTTTTTGGACACTCTGACCGTGGCTGACTCGTGTTTTGATTCATATCCGTTTAATGTACTTTGTAAGCTTTGTGGTCATGGTCAGTGGAAGCAGCCAACTTTGTCAAGGCATTGCGCACAATAGCAGTGCCAAGACAACGGTTTTTTACCCTGTTTCTACCAGCAAGGTCATGCATATTAGATGTGCACTGTGATTGAGCACTCTGACCGTGGCTGACTTGTGTTACAATTCATAGAAGTATAAGTCACTTGGATGCATTTGTGGTCATGGTCCGTGGCACATGCCAACTTTGTCAAGGCATTGCGCACAATAGCCACAACGAGCCACCAGTATTCTACCTTGGTTGCACCTGCAAGACCATGCCTAGTATATCTGCACTGTGATTGGACACTCTGACCGTGGCTGAATCATGTCATGATCAATAGAAGTAAAAGTCACTTGGATACGTTTGTGGTCATAGTCAGCGGCACATGCCAGTTTTGTCAAGGCATTGCACACAATAGCGACACCGAGCCACCGGTATTCTACCTTTTTTGCACCTGCAAGGTCATGCCTAGTACATTTCCACTGTGATTGGACACTCTGACCGTGGCTGACTCATGTTATGATTCTTAGCTGTTTAAGGTACTTGGTAAACTTTGTAATAATGGTCAGTGGCACATGCCAACTTTGTCAAGGCATTGCACAGAATAGCCGTGTCAAGCCACCAGTAGTCTACCATGTTTATACCTGCAAGGTCATGCCTAGTACATCTGAACTGTGATTGGACAATCTGACCATGGCTGACACGTGTTATGATTCACAGAAGTAAAAGTCACTTGGAAACACTTTTGTTCATGGTCAGTGGCACATGCCAACTTTGTCAAGGCATTGCACACAATAGCCACACCGAGCCACCAGTATTCTACCTTTTCTATACTTCTAAGGTCATGCCTAGTATATCTGCAGTGTGATCAGACCCTCTGACCATGGCTGACTCGTGTTATGATTCACAGTCGTTTAAGGTAATTGGTAAACTTTGTGGTCATGGTCAGTGGCAGCTGCCAACTTTGTCAAGGCATTGCGCACAATAGTCATACCAAGACACCGGTTTTTCACCCTGTTTCTACCTGAAATGTCATGCATATTAGATGTACACTGTGATTGGGCACTCTGATCGTGGCTGACTCGTGTTACGATTCATAGAAGTCAAAGTCGCTTGGATACATTTGTGGTCATGGTCAGTGGCACATGCCAACTTTGTCAAGGCATTGCGAACAATATCCACACCAAGCCACCAGTATTTTACCTTGGTTGCACCTGAAAGATCATGCCTAGTATATCTGCACTATGATTGGACACTCTGACCGTGGCTGACTCGTGTTATGATCAATAGAAGTAAAATTCACTTGGATACATTTGTGGTCATGGTCAGTGGCACATGCCAGCTTTGTGAAAGCATTGCGCACAATAGTCACAACGGGCCACCAGTATTCTACCTTTTGTGCACCTGCAAGATCATGCCTAGTACATCTGTACTGTGATTGGACACTCTGACCGTGGCTGACTCATTTTATGATTCATAGCTGTTTAAGGTACTTCGTAAACTTTGTGGTCATGGTCAGTGGTACATGCCAACTCTGTCAAGGCATTGCGCACAATAGCCACACCGAGCCACCAGTATTCTATCTTGTTTGCACATGCAAGATCATGCCTAGAACATGTGCACTGTGATTGGACACTCTGACCGTGACTGACTCGTGTTATGATTCATAGCGGTTTAAGGTATTTGGTAAACTTTATGATAATAGTCAGTGGCACATGCCAACTTTGTCAAGGCATTACGCACAATAGCCGTGTCAAGCCACCAGTATTCTACCTTATCTACACCTGCAAGGTCATGCCTAGCACATCTGAACTGTGATTGGACACTCTGACCGTGGCTGACTCGTGTAATGATTCATAGAAGAAAAAGTCACTTGGAAATATTTCTGTTCATGTTCAGTGGCACATGCCAACTTTGTCAAGGCATTGCGCACAATAGCCACACCGAGCCACCAGTATTCTACCATGTCTATACCTGTAAGGTCATTCCCAGTATATGTGCACTGTGATTGGACACTCTGACCGTGGCTGACTCGTGTTATGATTCATAGCCGATTAAGGTGCTTGGTAAACCTTGCGGTCATGGTCAATGGCACATGCCAACTTTGTCAATGCATTGCGCACAATAGCCGTGCCAAGCCACCGGTTTAATTCCTTGCTTATACCTGCAAGGTGATGCATATTACATGTGCACTGTGATTGGACACTATGACCGTGGCTGACTTGTGTTATGATTCGTAGAAGTTAAAGTCACTTGGTAAACTTTGTGGTCATGGACAGTGGCACATGCCAACTTTATCAAGGCATTGTGCATAATAGTCACACCGAGCCACCAGTATTCTACCTTGTTTGTACCTGCAAGATCATGCCCAGTATATCTGCACTGTGATTGGACACTCTGACTGTGGCTGACTCGTGTTATGATTCGTAGAAGTTAAAGTCACTTGGTAACCTTTGTGGTCATGGTCATCTACACTGTGATTGGACACTATGACCGTGGCTAACTAGTGTTATGATCAATATAAGTAAAAGTCACTTGGATACATTTGTGGTTATTGTCAGTGGCACATGCCAACTTTGTCAAGGCATTGCGCACAATAGCCACACCGAGCCACCAGTGTTCTACCTTGTTTATAACTGCAAGGTCATGCCCAGTATATCTGCACTGTGTTTGGACACTCTGACCGTGGCTGACTCGTGTTATGATTCATAGCCGTTTAAGGTACTTGTGTCAGAATACACTCACAATATCACAAGTCTGCCCCAACTGAGACTCATACTCCACAAGTGCCCCTCCGCGGCAAAGCAAGGGCATTCGAATATTGGACACCAAAAACCTCTGTCGGTGACCAGCTCATCCCCGCGACGATGGCTCCACACAGGAACTGGTTCGGAGTTTCCCTGACCGACACTTCGGGAACAGACGGTTGCATGATAACGGTCATCCAGAACAAGCGTTCCGGACCTCGCTCCGCGCTCACGTGGCGGAGAAGCGCTCTCTCGCCCACATACCAAAAACGGGCGTAGCTGAACAACACCGGCGCACCACTCCAGGACTACGTGCCTCCACGATGTCCCGTACCTCTCTTGTATCCAAGTGACTTTTACTTCCATGAATCATAACACTAGTCAGCCACGGTCAGAGTGTCCGATCACAGGTCAGATGCACTAGGCATGACCTTGCAGGTATAAACAAGATAGAAAACTGGTGTCTTGGCACGGCTATTGTGCGCAATGCCTTGAAAAAGTTGGCATGTGCCACTGACCATGACCACAAAGTTTACCAAGTACCTTAAACGGCTATGAATCATAACACGACTCAGCCACGGTCAGAGTGTCCAATCACAGCGCACATCTAAGATGCATGATCTTGAAGGTATAAACAAGGTAAAAACCTGGTTGCTTGGCACAGCTATTGTGCGCAATGCCTTGACAAAGTTGGCATGTGCCACTGACCATGACCACAATGTTTGCCAAGTACCTTAAACGGCTATGAATCAAAACATGAGTCGGCCATGGTGAGAGTGTCCAATCATAGTTCAGATGTACTAGGCATTATTTTGCAGGTACAATCAAGGTAGAATACTGGTAGATCGGTGTGGCTATTGTGCACAATGCCTTGACAAAGCTGGCATGTGCCACTCACCATGACCACAAATGTATCCAAGTGACTTTTACGTCTGTTGATCATAACACGAGTCAGTCATGGTCAGAGTGTCCAATCACAGTGCAGATATACTGGGCATGATCTTACAGGTACAAACAAGGCAGAATACTGGTGGCTCGGTGTGGCTATTGTGCACAATGCCTTGACAAAGCTGGCATGTGCCACTCACCATGACCACAAATGTATCCAAGTGACTTTTACTTATATTGATCATAACACTAGTTAGCCACGGTCATAGTGTCCAATCACAGTGTAGATGACCATGACCACAAAGGTTACCAAGTGACTTTAACTTCTACGAATCGTAACATGAGTCAGCCACAGTCAGAGTGCCCAATCACAGTTCAGATGTACTAGGCATGACCTTGCTGGTGTAAACAAGGTAGAATACTGGTAGCTCGGTGTGGCTATTGTGCGCAATGCCTTGACAAAGCTGGCATGTGCCACTGACCATGACCACAAATGTATCCAAGTGACATTTACTTCTATTGATCATAACACGAGTCAGCCAGGGTGAGAGTGTTCAATCACAGCGCAGATGTACTAGGCATGATCTTACAGATATAGACAAGGTAGAATACTGGTGGCTGGGTGTGGCTATTGTGCACAATGCCTTGACGGACTTGGCATGTGCCAGTGACCATGACCACAAAGGTAACCAAGTGACTTTAACTTCTACGAATCGTAACACGAGTCAGCCACAGTCAGAGTGCCCAATCACAGTGCACATCTAATGGGCATGACCTTGCAGGTCTAAACAAGGTAAAAAACCGGTGGCTTGGCACGTCTATTGTGCGCAATACCTTAACAAAGTTGGCATGTGCCACTGACCATGACCACAACGTTTACCAAGTACCTTAAACAGCTATGAATCATAATACGAGTCAGCCACGGTCAGGATGTCCAATCACAGTGCAGATATACTGGGCATGACCTTACAGGTACAAACAAGGTAGAATACTGGTAGATCAGTGTGGATAGTGTGTGCAATGCCGGGACAAAGTTGGCATGTGCCACTGACCATGACCACAAAGTTTACCAATTGACTTTAACATCTAGGAATCGTAACACGAGTCAGCCACGGTCAGAGTGCCCAATCACAGTTCAGATGTAATAGGCATGACCTTGCAGGTAGAAACAAGGTAAAAACCGGTGGCCTTGCACGGCTATTGTGCGCAATGCCCCGACAAAGTTGGCATGTGCCACTGACCATGACCAAAAAGTTTACCAAGTATCTTAAATGGCTATGAATCATAACACAAGTCAGCCACGGTCAGAGTGTCGAATCACAGTGCAGGTATACTGGGCATGACATTGCAGGTATGAACAAGGTAGAATACGGGCAGCTCGGTGTGGCTACTGTGCGCAATGCCTTGACAAAGTTGGCATGTGCCACTGACCATGACCACAAACGTATCCAATTAACGTTTACTTCTATTGATCATAACACAAGTCAGCCACGGTCAGGGTGTCCAATCACAGTGCACATGTACTAGGCATGATCTTGCAGGTATAAATAAGGTAGAATACTGGTGGCTTGGTGTGGCTATTGTGCGCAATGCCTTGACGCAGTTGGCATGTGCCATTGACCATGACCACAAAGTTAACCAAGTGACTTTAACTTCTACGAATCGTAACACGGGTCAGCCACGGTCAGAGTGCCCAATCAAAGTGAACCTGTAATATGCATGACCTTGCAGGGATAAACAAGGTAAAAAACCGGTGGCTTGCCACGGGTATTGTGCGCAATACCTTAACAAAGTTGGCATGTGCCACTGACCATGACCACAAAGTTTACCAAGTACCTTAAACGGCTAAGAATCATAACACAAGTCAGCCACGTTCAGAGTGTCCAATCACTCTGCAGATATACTAGGCTTGACCTTACAGGTATAAATAAGGTAGAATACTGGTGGCTCATTGTGGCTATTATGCGCAATACCTTGAAAACGTTGGCATTTGCCACTGACCATGACCACAAAGTTTACCAATTGACTTAAAACGGCTATGAATCATAACACGAGTCAGCCACAGTCACAGTTTCCGATCACAGTGCAGATGTACTGGGCATGACCTAACAGGTATAAAAAAGGTAGAATACTGGTAACTCGGTGTGGCTATTGTGTGCAATCCCTTAACAAAGTTGGCATGTGGCACTCACCATGACCACAAATGTATCCAAGTGACCTTTACTTCTATTGATCATAACAGGAGTCAGCCACGGTCAGATTGTCCAATCACAGTACCGATGTAATAGGCATGATATTGCAGGTGCAAACAATGTAGAATACTGGTGGCTTGGTGTGGCTATTGTGCGCAATGCCTTGATAAAATTGGCATATGCCACTGACCATGACCACAACGTTTACCAAGTACCTTAAACGGCTATGAATCGTAACATAAGTCAGCCACGGTCAGACTGTCCAATCACAGTGGAGATATAATGGGCATGACCTTGCATGTACAAACAAGGTAGAATACTGATGGCTCGGTGTGGCTATTGTGCGCAATGTCTTGACAAAGTTGGCATGTGCCACTGACAATGACCACAAATGTATCCAAGTGACTTTTACTTCTATTGATCATAACACGAGTCAGCCACAGTCAGAGTGTCCAATCACAGTACATATGTACTAGGCATGATCTTGCTGGTGCAAATAAGGTAGAATGCTGGTGGCTCGGTTGGCTATTGTGCGCAATGCCTTGACAAAGTTGGCATGTGCCACTAACCATGTCCACAAAGTTTAGCGAGTGACTTTAACTTCTACGAATCATAACACGGGTCACCCACGGTCAGAGTACCCAATCACAGTCCACATCTAATCTTCATGACCTTGCAGGTATAAACATGGTAAAAATCGGTCGCTTGACACGGCTATTGTGCGCAATGTCTTGACAAAGTTGGCATGTGCCACTGACCATGACCACAAAGTTTACCAAGTACATTCAACGGCTTTGAATCATAACACGAGTCAGCCACAGTCAGAGTGTGTAATCACAGTGCAGATATATTGGGCATGACCTTGCATATACAAACAAGGTAGAATACTGGTGGCTCGGTGTGGCTATTGTGCAAGATGCCTTGTTAAAGTTGGTATTTGCCACTGACCATGACCACAAATGTATCCAGGTGACTTTTGCTTCTATTGATCATAACACGAGTCAGCCACAGTCAGAGTGTCCAATCACAGTGCAGATGTAATATGCATGATCTTTCAGGTACAAACAAGGTAGAATACCGGTGGCTTGGGGTGGCTATTGTGTGCAATGCCTTGACAAAGTTGGCATGTGCCACTGACCATGACCACAAATGTATCCAAGTGACTTTTACTTCTATTAAGCATAACACGAGTCAGAGACAGTCAGAGTGTCCAATCACAGTGCAGATGTACTAGGTATGATCTTGGAGGTACAAACAAGGTAGAATACTGGTGGCTCTGTGTGGCTATTGTGCGCAATGCCTTCACAAAGTTGGCATGTGCCACTGACCATGTCCATAAATGTATCAAAGTGACTTTTACTTCTATTGATCATAACACAAGTCAGCCACGGTCAGAGTGTCCAATAAGAGTGCACATTTACCATGCATGATCTTGCAGGTGCAAACAAGGTACAATACTGGTGGCTCGGTGTGGCTATTGTGCGCAATGCCTTGACAAAGTTGGCATGTGCCACTGAACATGACCACAAAGTTCACCAAGTGACTTAACTTCTACAAATCGTAACACGAGTCAGCCACAGTCATAGTAACCAATCACAGTTCAGATGTACTAAGCATGACCTTGCAGGTATAAACAAGGCAAAGAACCTGTGACTTGGCACGACTATTGTGCGCAATGCCTTGGTAAAGTTGGCATGTGCCATTGACCATGACCACAAAGTTTACCACGTACCTTAAACGGCTATGAATCATAACATGAGTCAGCCACGGTCAGTGTGTCCAATCACAGTGCAGATATACTGGGCATGACCTTGCAGATATAAACAAGGTTAGAATACGGGTGGCTCGGTGTAACTACTGTGGGCAATCCCTTGACAAAGTTGGCATGTGCCACTGACCATGACCACTAAGTTTACCAAGTACCTTAAATGACTATGAATCATAACATGAGTCAGCCACAGTTAGAGTGTCTAATCACAGTGCAAATATACTGGGCATGACCATACAGGTATAAACAAGGTAGAATACCGGTGGCTTGGTGTGTCTATTGTGTGCAATGCCTTGACAAAGCTGGCATGTGCCACTGACCATGACCACAAAGTTTACCAAGTACCTTAAATGACTATGAATCATAACACGAGTCAGCCATGGTCAGAGTGTCCAATCACAGTGCAAATATATTGGGCATGCCCTTGCATGTATAAACAAGGTAGAATACTGGTGGCTCGGTGTGGCTATTGTGCGCAGTGCCTTGACAAAGTTGGCATGTGCCACTGACCATGACCACACATGTATCCAAGTGACTTTTACTTCTATTGATCATAAAACGAGTCAGCCACGGTCAGAGTGTCCAATCGCAGTGCAGATGTACTAGGCATGATTTTACAAGTAAAAACAATGTATAATACTGGTGGCTTGGCACGGCTATTGTGCAAAAAGCCTTGACAAAGTTGGCATGTGCCACTGACCATGACCACAAAGTTTAACAAGTACCTTAAACGGCTATGAATCATAACATGAGTCAGCCACGGTCAGAGTGTCCAATCAAAGTGCAGGTGTACAAGGCATGACCTTGCAGGTATAAGTAAGGTAGAATACTGGTGGCCCGGTGTGGCTATTGTGCGCACTGCCTTGACAAAGGTGGCATGTGCCACCGACCATGACCACAAAGTTTACCAAGTGACTTTAACGTCTATGAATCAAAACACGAGTCTGCCACAGTGAGAGTATCCAATCACAGTGTAGATATTCTGGGCATGATCTCGCAGGTACAAATAATGTAGAATACTGGTGGCTCGGTGTGGCTATTGTGCGCAATGCCTTGACAACGCTGGCAGGTGCCACTGACCATGACCACAAATGTATCCAAGTGACTTTTACTTCTATTGATCATAACACGAGTCAGCCACAGTCAGAGTGTCCAATCACAGTGCAGATGTTATAGGCATGATCTTGCACGTATAAACAAGGTATAATACTGGTGGCTCGGTGTGGTTAGTGTGCGCAATTCCTTGACAAAGTTGGCATGTGCCACTGACCATGACCACAAATGTATCCAAGTGACGTTTACTTCTATTGATCATAACACGAATTAGCCACGGTCAGGGTGTCTAAGCACAGTGCAGATGTACTAGGCATGATCTTGCAGGTATAAATAAGGTGGAATACTCGTGGCTCGGTGTGGCTTTTGTGCGCAATACCTTGACGGAGTTGCCATGTGCCACTGACCATGACCTCAAAGTTAACCAAGTGACTTTAACTTCTACGAATCGTAACACGAGTCAGCCACGGTCAGAGTGCCCAATCACAGCGTACATCTAATATGCATGACATTGCAGGTATAAACAAGGCAAAAAACTGGTGACTTGGCACGGCTTTTGTACGTAATACCTTAACAAAGTTGGCATGTGCCACCGACCATGACCACAAAGTTTACCAAGTACCTTAAACGGCTATGAATCATGACACGAGTCAGCCACGATCAGAGTGTCCAATCACAATGTAGATATTCTGGGCATGACCTTGCAGGTATAAACAAGGTAAAAAACTGGTGACTTGGCACGGCTTTTGTGCGTAATACCTTAACAAAGTTGGCATGTGCCACTGACCATGACCACAAAGTGTACCAAGTGACTTAAAACGGCTATGAATCATAACACGAGTCAGCCACGGTCAGAGTGTCCAATCACAGTGTAGATATACTGGGCATGACCTTACAAGTATAAACAATGTAGAATACTGGTAACTCGGTGTGGCTATTGTGCACAATGCCTTGATGAAGTTGGCATGTGCCACTGACCATGACCACAAATGTATCCAAGTGACCTTTACTTCTATTGATCATAACACGAGTCAGCCACGGTCAGAGTGTCCAATCACAGTGCAGATGTTCTAGGAATGATCTTGCAGGTATAAACAAGGTAGAATACTGGTGGCTTGGTGTGGATATCGTGCGGAATTCCTTGACAAAGTTGGCATGTGCCACTGACCATGACCACAAATGTATCCAAGTGACGTTTACTTCTATTGACCATAACACGAATCAGCCACGGTCAGGGTGTCTAATCAGAGTGCAGATGTACTAGGCATGATCTCTCAGGTATAAATAAGGTAGAATACTGGTGGCTCGGTGTGGCTATTGTGCGCAATACCTTTACCGAGTTGCCATGTGCCACTGACCATGACCACAAAGTTAACCAAGTGACTTTAACTTCTACAAATCCTAACACGAGTCAGCCAGAGTCAGAGTGCCCAATCACAGCGTACATCTAATATGCATGACCTTGCAGGTATAAACAAGGTAAAAGACTGGTGACTTGGCACTGCTTTTGTGCGCAATACCTTAACAAAGTTGGCATGTGCCACTGACCATGACCACAAAGTTTACCAAGTACCTTGAACGGCTATGAATCATAACACGAGTCAGCCACAATCAGAGTGTCCAATCACAGTGTACATATACTGGGCATGACCTTACAGGTATAAACAAGGTAGAATACTGGTGGCTCGTTGTGGTTATTGTGCGCAATACCTTGAAAAAGTTTGCATTTGCCNGTCTGCCACAGTCAGAGTATCCAATCACAGTGTAGATATACTGTGCATGATCTCGCAGGTACAAACAATGTAGAATACTGGTGGCTCGGTGTGGCTATTGTGCGCAATGCCTTGACAACGTTGGCAGGTGCCACTGACCATGACCACAAATGTATGCAAGTGACTTTTACTTCTATTGATCATAACACGAGTCAGCCACGGTCAGAGTGTCCAATCACAGTGCATATGTTCTAGGAATGATCTTGCAGGTATAAACAAGGTAGAATACTGGTGGCTCGGTATGGATATCGTGCGCAATTCCTTGACAAAGTTGGCATGTGCCACTGACCATGACCACAAATGTATCCAAGTGACGTTTACTTCTATTGATCATAACACGAATCAGCCACGGTCAGGGTGTCTAATCACAGTGCAGATGTACTAGGCATGATATCTCAGGTATTAATAAGGTAGAATACTGGTGGCTCGGTGTGGCTATTGTGGGCAATACCTTTACGGAGTTGCCATGTGCCACTGACCATGACCACAAACTTAACCAAGTGACTTTAACTTCTACGAATCGTAACACGAGTCAGCCACGGTCAGAGTGCCCAATCACAGCGTACATCTAATATGAATGACCTTGCAGGTATAAGCAAGGTAAAATACTGGTGACTTGGCACTGCTTTTGTGCGCAATACATTAACAAAGTTGGCATGTGCCACTGACCATGACCACAAAGTTTACCAAGTACCTTGAACGGCTATGAATCATAACACGAGTCAGCCACAATCAGAGTGTCCAGTCACAGTGTACATATACTGGGCATGACCTTAGAGGTATAAACAAGGTAGAATACTGGTGGCTCGTTGTGGTTATTGTGCGCAATACCTTGAAAAGGTTTGCATTTGCCACTGACCATGACCACAAAGTTTACCATGTGACTTAAAACGGCTATGAATCATAACATGAGTCAGCAACGGTCAGAGTGTCCAATCACAGTGTAGATATACTGGGCATGACCTTACAGGTATAAACAATGTAGAATACTGGTAACTCGGTGTGGCTATTGTGCGCAATGCCTTGACAAAGTTGGCATGTGCCACTGACCATGACCATAAATGTATCCAAGTGACCTTTACTTCTATTGATCATAACACGAGTCAGCCACGGTCAGAGTGTCCAATCACAATGCCGATGCAATAGGCATGGCCTTGCAGGTATAAACAAGGTAGAATACTGGTGGCCCGGTGTGGCTATTGTGCGCAATGCCTTGACAAAGGTGGCATGTGCCACCGACCATGACCACAATGTTTACCAAGTGACTTTAACGTCTACGAATCAAAACACGAGTCTGCCACAGTCAGAGTATCCAATCACAGTGTAGATATACTGTGCATGATCTTGCAGGTACAAACAATGTAGAATACTCGTGGCTCGGTGTGGCTATTGTGCGCAATGCCTTGACAACGTTGGCAGGTGCCACTGACCATGACCACAAATGTATCCACGTGACATTAACTTCTATTCATCATAACAGGAGTCAGCCACAGTCAGAGTGTCCAATCACAGTGCAGATGTTCTAGGCATGATCTTGCAGGTATAAACAAGGTAGAATAGTGGTGGCTCGGTGTGGCTATCGTGCGCAATTCCTTGACAAAGTTGGCATGTGCCACTGACCATGACCTCAAATGTATCCAAGTGACGTTTACTTCTATTAATCATAACACGAATCAGCCACAGTCAGGGTGTCTAATCACAGTGCAGATGTACTAGACATGATCTTGCAGGTATAAATAAGGTACAAAACCGGTGGCTCGGTGTGGCTATTGTGCGCAATACCTTGACGGAGTTGCCATGTGCCACTGACCATGACCACAAAGTTAACCAAGTGACTTTAACTTCTACGAATCGTGACACGAGTCAGCCACGTTCAGAGTGCCCAATCACAGCGTACATCTAATATGCATGAAGTTTCAGGTATAAAAAAGGTTAAAAACTGGTGACTTGGCACGGCTTTTGTGCGTAATACCTTAACAAAGTTGGCATGTGCCACTGATCATGACCACAAAGTTTACCAAGTACCTTAAACGGCTATGAATCATAACACGCGTCAGCCACGATCAGAGTGTCCAATCACAGTGTAGATATACTGGGCATGACATTACAGGTATAAACAAGGTAGAATACTGGTGGCTCGTTGTGGTTATTGTGCGCAATACCTTGAAAAGTTTGGCATTTGCCACTGACCATGACCACAAAGTTTACCAAGTGACTTAAAACGGCTATGAATCATAACACGAGTCAGCCACGGTCAGAGTGTCCAATCACAGTGTAGATTTACTGGGCATGACCTTAAAGGTATAGACAATGTAGAATACTGGTAACTCGGTGTGGCTATTGTGCGCAATGCCTTGACAAAGTTGGCATGTGCCACTGACCATGACCACAAATGCATCCAAGTGACCTTTACTTCTTTTGATCATAACACGAGTCAGCCACAATCAGAGTGTCCAATCACAATGCCGATGCAATAGGCATGGCCTTGCAGGTATAAACAAGGTAGAATTCTGGTGGCCCGGTGTGGCTATTGTGCGCAGAGCCTAGACAAAGGTGGCATGTGCCACCGACCATGATCACAAAGTTTACCAAGTGACTTTAACTTCTACGAATCAAAACACGAGTCAGCCACAGTCAAGAGTATCCAACCACAGTGCAGATATACTGGGCATGATCATGCAGGTACAAACAAGGTAGAATACTGGTGGCTCGGTGTGGCTATTGTGCGCAATGCCTTGACAAAGTTGGCATGTGCCATTGACCATGACCACAAATGTATCCAAGTGACTTTTACTTCTATTGATCATAACACAAGTCAGCCACGGTCAGAGTGTCCAATCATAGTGCAGATGTTATAGGAATGATCTTGCAGGTATAAACAAGGTAGAATACTGGTGGCTCAGTGTGGCTATTGTGCGCAATTCCTTGACGAAGTTGGCATGTGCCACTGACCATGACCACAAATGTATCCAAGTGACATTTACTTCTATCGATCATACCACGAGTCAGCTACGGTCAGAGTGCCCAATCAGAGTGCAGATGTACTAAGCATGATCTTAGAGGTACAAACAAGGTAGAATACTGGTGGCTAGATGTGGTTATAATGCGCAATGCCTTGACAAAGTTAACATGTGCCACTGACCATGACCATAACGTTCACCAAGTATCTTAAACGGCTATGAATCATAACACGAGTCAGCCATGGTCACATTGTCCAATCACAGTGTACATATAATATGCATGACCGTCCAGGTATAAACAAAGAAAAAAAACCAGTGACTTGGCACGGTTATTGTGCACAATGCCCTGACAAAGTTGGCATGTGCCACTGACCATGACCACAAAGATTACCAAGTACCTTCAACGGCTATGGATCATAACACGAGTCAGCCACGGTCAGAGTGTCAAATCACAGTGCAGATATACTGGGAATGACCTTGTAGGTATCAACAAGGTATAATACTGTTGGCTCCGTGTGGCTATTGTGCGCAATGCCTTGACAAAGTTGGCATGTGCCACTGACCATGACCACAAAGTTTACCAAGTGACTTTAACGTCTACGAACCGTAACACGAGTCAGCTACGGTAAAAGTGTCCAATTACAGTTCACATGTTCTAGGCATGACCTTGCAGGAATAAACAAGGTTAAAAACCGTTGCCTTGGCACGACTATTGTGCGCAATGCATTGACAAAGTTGGCATGTGCCACTGACTATGACCACAAAGTTTACCAAGTACCTTAAACAGCTTTGAATCATAACATGAGTCAGCCATGGTCAGAGTGCCCAATCACAGTGCATATATACTAGGCATGTCCTTGCAGGTATAAACAAGGTAGAATACTGGTGGCCCGGTATGGCTATTGTATACAATGCCTTGATAAAGTTGGCATGTGCCACTGACCATGACCACAAATGTATCCAAGTGACTTTTACTTCTATTGATCATAACACGAGTCAGCCACGGTCATAGTGTCCAATCACAGTACAGATGTACTAGGCATGATCTTGCTGCTGCAAACAAGGTAGAATACTGGTGGCTTGGGATGGCTATTTCGGCAATGCCTTGACAAAGTTGGCATGTGCCACTGACCATGACTACAAATATATCCAAGTGACTTTTACTTCTATTGATCATAACAAGAGTCAGCCGTAGTCAGAGTATCCAATCACAGTGCAGATATACTCGACATGACCCTGCAGGTATAAACAAGTTAGAGTACTTGTGGCTCGTTGTGGCTATTGTGTGCAATGCATTGACAAAGTTGGCATGTGCCACTGACCATGACCACAAATGTATCCAAGTGACTTTTACTTCTATGAATCATAACATGAGTCAGCCACAGTCAGAGTGTCCAATCATAGTTCAGATGTACTAGGCATGACCTTGCAGGTATACACAAGGTAGAATACTTGTCGCTTGGCATGGCTATTGTACGCAATGTCTTGAAAAAGTTGGCATGTACCACTGACCATAACCACAAAGTTTACCAAGTACCTTAAACGGCTATGAATCATAACACGAGTCAGCCACGGTTAGAGTGTCCAATTACAACGCACACCTAATATGCATGTTCTTGCAGGTATAAACAAGGTAAAAAACCGGTGGCTTGGCATGGCTATTGTGCGCAATGCCTTGACAAAGTTGGCATGTGCCACTGACCGTGACCACAACATTTACCAAGTACCTTAAACGGCTATGAATCATAACACAAGTCAGCCACGGTCAGAGTTTCCAATCACACTGCAGATGTACTAGGCATGTGATGCCCCCAATTTTGCCGCTACCTCGATCTTTCCGCGGATGGGAACTCTCCGCGCACCCCGCGGGCTACTCTTTCTACTACTGAGTTGACTAGAGGTGCTTCAGCAAGGTGCGGCTATCACCCTTAGTCTAGAGGTCACTCCGTGGGCAACAAGTCATGAGCTACTGCGGCTGCACCCTATGATGAGTATCTCTCCGCTGACTACTGGAATGTGACAACCCACAAAGGAAGATCCCAACTATTAGCTATGTTGCAGATCACAATTTCACACCTGCATTGGTACCTCACCGATGAATGACGCTCCGCGTTCCACTTCTTCCCACACGGGAGTCCACCACCTCGTGGCGTCCGACCCCTCTCCGCGGAACCCAGTTCCACGGACGTGTGTAAGCAAGGGACACCGCCGGCAGCCCACCTCAATCAGACTTTTGGTTACTTACGCGCCTACTCCCACAGTCCACGAACTGGATTCCAAGAGTTTACTGAAGGCGAGAGGGCAATGGGCGAAACACCGAAATGTGAGTGGGTCAATGACTTTGATAAAGCTGATGGCTGAGTACATAGAATACTCTGGAGGACAAGGAAGTCCGAGTTGGTATTCTCTACTGCTAGTGAGGCCCCTTTTCTACTCGGGACTCCGCGCTGCGTGTCTACACGCCGACGGTCTCATCCCTCTCACGTCCTCCCACTCCTACTTGGACTCCACGCGGTGCGGCTACGCACCGCGGGTCTCGTCCCACACGCTGTCTACTCTACTGGTCACTTTCTTCAACCGCGGTTCGTACACGCGGTTCTTCGTGTTCTTCCTTGAATCTTTGTCTTCTGCGGTGCGTCTCCCAAGGTTCCTCCGTAATTGATGCTTAGTCGCTTGTGTTGATTGGTCGTTTCTCCTCTGATTGCTTAATTCCTCCGCAGTTTGGCCTGCGCTTCGTCAGCGGCCGCAAATCATGCTTCGGCTTGTCCCTGTTTCCTTTGCACCGCGGCATTTCCCTTCACTGCTTCCCGCCTAGCCACCAATCCTTTGGCTGAGAGGAACCGGTGCAGACGAACATTCGTCTGCGGCGACCCTTCCACCGATGCCCTGCCTCCTGCTTTCCCGGATCCGCGCCTACCCCTCGCTCAACCGCATCCGCGGGAGCCAGCATACCATGCGCGGATCTTTTGCCTCTCTGACTCCTGTTCCGCCGATTGCTTCTTCTGCGGAGCTGCGGCAGGATTGTGTGTGACACTGATGCCCCCACCCCCCCCCCCCCTTTTCGAGACTTTGTCCTAGAGTCTCTCAGCGTGCCTTCTGCGTGAAGTACTTGTGGGGCTTGGGGCGACCCCGCTCCTGACACGGCCTGCAGTATTTCTCCACCTCTCCTCCCCTCCGCTTGAGCTTCACCGCGCATTCATCATGGACGAATAGCCGGCATCCCTCACACCGCGCTCCGATTGTGAGCGCACTGACCAAGTGCTTGCAAGAGGAGCAGTGTGGCGCGCGCTCATATTTCTGGCAGCTTGAGCATCGGTATATCCGTTTGCCTTTGCTGCTCCGTCCCACCTCTTTGACGCAGGCCTCATGTGCCAGTTCACCGCAGTGTTCGCACCGGTAGACTGTCCCCTCAAGTCGGCCAAAGCAGTTGTCTCCCGTACAGAGGCGCTTATTGGAGAACTTCCACTTCATCCTCTGCGGCTTGCTGCGGGAGTTGCTACAGGTCCAGATGCCTTCCTTCCCGCGTTCGCCACACCGCAGGTGGCACATGGTTTGACACATGCCGCAGGGTTTGCCGAACTCAGTCAGCGCTGTTTCACATCCTTCGCAGAGTGGGACCAGAGTGTCAGTAGCGTAGGATAGTGAGGCCCCTGCTTCCACGATTTCTGCTCCCACACACCTCTGGCATTGTCCGACCCATATCGAGCTGCCCGTCACCAAGCAGCTTTGATAAGCCATTCGTCCACACTTGGTGCAGCGTTCCCCTGTGCGGACAGCCTTTATGCATGTGGGGCAGTTTTCTGCGGTAGGTACGGGCAGGTCCCGTTCCTCCTCATCCTCCGAGTCGACCTCCTCTCCTTCTGCGGTGACACGCGTCGGCTTCCGGATCCCAAGTTCTCGTTCGATCTCTTGGCGGCACCTCCGGCACTTCCTTGGCCCGCTCCGTTCCCTTTTGGCATTCCGCGGCTGCTCTAGGCATTCGTCGCATATTCTTCGGTGGCATCCCTCACAGTCATGCACCCGTCTGCCCCAGCGGTGCCCACATTGTGCACACGTCTGGCGTTTCTTCTCCTTCTGGGCCTGCTCCGCCGCTGCCATCCGACCTGCCTCTTGCCAATGCCGCATGGTGGCTCCCGTCACTGTGCATGGCCCTTGCCGCTTCCCTGATGCATCCTTCTCCTCCTCCTCTTCCTCATCAGGGTCCCATCCTCCTCGCGCCTCTCCTCCCTCAGAGCCTGGGCCGGCTCCGCTGCCGGGGCCTGGGCCAGCTGCGCCGCCTTTCTCTTTCCGCTCCGCTTCTTCCCCTTGGTCCTCACTCATGCACCGCAGACATGTGCGGTTACAACCAATACAGCTCTTTGCCAGCCCCTGATGCACGGGCTGGCCGCAGACGCGGCAGATGACTTTGAAGAGCTTCTCCTTGGGCAGGTTCTCCCCGCAGACAGCGCAGGGCCCTGTATAGGCCGCCAGGGCACGGGGGCTCATGGGGACGTTCTTCCGCGGAGCATCAGCAACTCCTTGTGGGGTTATCTCTCTAGTATCCGTCTGTTGTGATCTTGACTGCTACTGTTCTGGTTGCTCCTGTTGTTCCTGCGGCTCCTGCTGCTCCTGCTGCTCGTGCACCGCGTGTTTTCCTTCTGCGGAGACCTCCTGCACATCAGAACCGTCTGTTGGTTCCTCCGGAGGTTCCTGGCTCCACACTTCCTTTTGCTCCGACACCTGGGTCTCGCATTGTTCCAGCACTTCCTCCGCGCGCCATCCCCTTGATCCCGTGCGCGCCTCTAGCGGAGGGAGTTCTCCACCTGTGCTGAGTATGTGCGTCTGCCAGGCCGGGGGTAGCAGAACGAACTCTGTTGCAGGATAGCTTCGTTCACTGAACCCATCTGGTCCTTCTAACCATACTCGTCCCGCGTCCACTACGGCCACGCGATACACCTGCCGCGCCTCATCTGGTTCACGCCCTGCACCGGGGAAGGGGCGGAGGTAGACCAGGTTCCCTTCCTCAATCGCCCCATGGTTGAGGCGTCTCTTGGCAACATCACATCCGCGCCAAGCTGAAACCGATGCTCTGAGACGTGCCTCTGCCCTCACCGCGGCGGTTTTCTGGCATCGCAATTGGTACCATTCCTGCACTTCTTTGTCTCTTGCCAGCTCTCGCTCCTTCTCTGAGCCTCCTTCTTGCTGCTGCTCGGGGTCCAGTGGCAGCAGTAGTGGAGGCTGCGGCATGCCAAGTGCCGCGCACGGAGGCTGCCCAAAGAGAAGGGCGTGCGGCGAAAATGTGGTGGCGCCGCTAGGGGTGATGTTGATGAAGTGAGCAGTCTTCTTGAGAGTCTCCCCCCAGTCTGTGGCCTCTGCGGTGGCCACTGCTCGCTCCAAGATCTCATGTAGCCGCTCGACCTGGCCCTGGGATTGGGGTCAGTATCATCCAGAATGCACATGCTGCACTCCCCATTCCGCGAGCTCTTCACGGAACACTCCTGCAAATTCAGTGCCGCTGTCACTCTGCACCACGCAACATCCTCCGAACTTGTAGAACACCTCTTCCCTGATGAAGCGTGCCGCGCGCTCCGAGGATTTGTCGGGAACAGCCCGGACCCATATGTACTTGGTGAAATGATCCACTGCTGCAATCCAGTACCGCTCTCCTTGGGCGCGGCGAGGACGAGGTCCGTGGAAGTCGATGATGATGCGGTCTAACGGCCCGCCGATGGGGGAAGGTAGGAAGAGCGGCATGTCCCGCGGCGTTATTTTGTGGTGGCGTTCACATGGAGCACAGTGTTGCACCACGTCTTTCACCATTGCCAGGAGGTTTGGTATGTGCAGGATGGGGGTGAGACGCTCCTTGAGTACCTGGATGCCAGTGTGGTGGTGTTGATGGTATGCCTCGACCACCGCGCGTTGCAAGGTGGGTGGGGGCACCTAGAGGACCTGTGGCTTGGTCCGCCATAGACGGCCACCTTCCCACGAATAGTGTTCGCAGGTATGGGCGAGATCGTCTTTCTTCCTTCTATCATATTCCACCCCCATCCGCGCCCCCAGGTCCTTATACACCTTGTCCGCCTCCTCCTTCTGTTGTTCATTGGTTGTGGCGCGGAGCAGGATGTGCGCGGCTTGCCACATCCTCCAGTCCTGCGTCTTGGCGGGCTTCTCCTTCACCACCTTTCCCGCAGAGGCTTCTCCCTTCTTCTTCTTCTTTTCCTTTTCCAACGCTGGCAGCCCTTGGGCCCGCCTCGCATCTTGTTCTTCCTTCATCGTCTGCAGACGCCGTTGGTTTTTCTCGTCATAGACGGGGGACTCCCTGTCCCAGCTGTCCGGGGCAGGGAAGATGCGCAGGATCCCTACCGCGCGGAGTTCCCCTTCATCCCACCGGCTTTGCAGGGTTGTTTCTGGCACCGCTCCGGACCGCCGGCCTTGTGCTCCACGGACCTCTCCTGCCTCTGGTTCTGCCTTATGTTCTGAGGCTGCCTCGGGGAGTCGTAGCAGGCCTCGTCCCTTCATGATGGGTTGATCTTCATCAGGTGATGGTGACTCGCTGAGTTTGGAGATCACTACCCCTCCTGCCTTCCGCTTCACCGTTGTCACCGCGGCACCCTCTTCAATCCCCTGCTTGTGTTGTGGTGAGGCACCCGTGCCCGCCAAGAGGGGTTGAAGTTACGCCGGGACTGATCCAGCCGGCAAAGGTACGTTGCGTGACACTTCCAGGAGCAGCTCCATTGCCTGAACGACGCTCCGCTGAACCTGCGCGAGCTGCTCCAAGTCGACGGGCTGACCCATTCCTGGGATTGGGCAGGTTTGTTTACTGCGCTTGGTGGGGGTGATGGTTGTGGAGCTGCCCTCAATGGCCCGCTTCCCTTTTTCCTTGCGGAGTGATGTTGGTGTGGTCTCCGCGGACGGTGTCTGTTTCTTTGCGGCGGAATCCTTTTGCGGCTCAGCCTCCCGGCTGATCGGCGCCGTGTGAGCTGGGACCGCCTGCCCCCGGGAAGCCGCAAATACTGTAGCTCTTCTGGCGGCACGCTGGAGTTTGGCTCTTCTCTCGAGTAGAGCCGGGGACAGAGTCAGTTGTGGGGTGTTCTTCCGCGCTCCTCCTCTGGCCACCGCTGCTTTGGCGAGCACGTCCTGATCTTGATTCCTGCTTTCCCCTTGTGCCTCCTTCTGCCGCTCTGCTGTCTGTGCCTCTGCTGCTTGTTGTGTCGCGGTCACCGCCTCTCCTGCGCCTGTTGCTTCTTCCTCCGGAGCGGTTTTCGCCTATTGTCCTGTTATGTCCACTCCTACGTCTCGTTCCGCGGCTGCAACTACTACTTCTATCACAGCTTCTACCACCTGCGCTACCTTTTGTTCAGCTTCTTCCTTCCACCTCCGTTCTTCCGCCATCTTCTGCCAAAGTACCCGCAGTCACTCCCTCGTGCTTGTGAGCTCCGAGGAGTCGCGGAGATACTCTTGGGCCTCTTCGGTTTCACTGTGGGTACGGTTCTTTTCCTCGCGGCACACGTTGACTGCTTCACGTGCCCATTGACGTACTACTTCTTTTGTTAGTGTTGTGCGAGTTCCCTGAAGGGATTTCCATAACCCTTCCGCTACCTCCGTCACGGCCCGCTGGCGCGTGGCATTGTCTTGAGTCAGCCGCCAGGCGTTGGCGATGGCGGTGAACCAATGCTCATGCTGCTGCTCTGCCGCGGAGAAGGCTGCCATCGCTGCTGTTGTGTACTGCAGTCCCCACCTGCGGGAGGTAAGTCCAAATAGGTAACCCCACCTCCAGAGTTCCGCTGTTGCCTTGCGGTCCGGTGCTTCCAATGTTCCTGCCGGCATGCGGGCGGCGTGGTACATTGTGAGTGCCCGGGCACGCTCCTAAAGTAGATGCACATAGCGGCGTGTGGGATCCGCGGTTTGGTCACGGCGGACCAGAAGCCACCATTCGCGGGCGGCATCCACATTGCGGTCAGGATGTATCGTGTCTAGGAGCGTTGCCACACCCGCCATGGCCTGTGCTGGACGAAGGTTGAGGAGGTCGCGGAGCACCAAGAGGAGACGCTCGGCCCTCGCCGTTTCCAGCAACTGTACCTGTCGTGCCTGCGACCCTAAAGCGAGGGCAGTCTTGGCCGCGCCCTTCAGTGCCACCTGCCAGGCGGGGTTGAAGAAGGAGTCCCCCAGGGTTGCGCGGACTGCCTCTGGGAGTTCGTCGAGTAGGTGGATGATCACGCTGCTCACCACGTCCAGCAGGTAATCAGTCTTGGGATGATCTCCACTGTCCCTAGAGCTTTCCTCCAGACGTGTCCGCGCGCCCTCCATGATTGTGCCGGCGCTGAGTAAGGGGCGTAGGATTCCGTGTGAGGCCGGTGGAGAGGAGGAATGCGCGGTTGGTGCACATGGGTCGGACGGTGGCGGTGCTCCCGCAACTGTCATCACCACTGGGGATGCCGTCGGACCAGATGGCGGAGGCGTATTGGGCGATGCTGCGATTGCCGCGGTAAGGATTTGTGCCGTGTGTGCCCCAAGAGATGCTGTCTCATTTGGTGCCGCGGAATGGCCTGTTGTCAAAAGTCCGGGTAAGCACTCACCTTTCACTGGTGGATAGTTCCGCTCACCATCAGTGAGGGCGCGGCTGGCATATGCAACCACCCGCTGAACCGGTTCCTGGACCGACTGCGACAGTACAGCACCAAGGCCGTCCCGCGACCAGTCGGTCGTGATAGCGAAGGGAAGGTTGAAGTCAGGGAACTCCAACATGGGTGCCGTAACCAGGCGGTGTTTGATTTCCGCCCAAGCAGCCGCACACTCCGAACTCCACTCAAACGGGACGTCCTGATGAGTCAACTGCTGAAGCGGGCGGATGATGCGTGCGTGGTCGCGGATGAACTTGCGGTAGAAGAAGACGAAGCCTAAGAAGATTTTCACCTGTCCCGTAGTAGTGGGTTGTCGCCATTCCTGGACGGCGGCAATCTTTGCAGGGTCGGTTTTAATGCCGTCAGCACTCATGACAAAGCCCAAGAATTCCATCTCCGCAACACCAATGGAACACTTGGCAGCCTTGAGTTTAAGGTTTGCAGCGCGGAGTGTAGTGAAGACGGCGGAGAGGGAGGAGAAGAGGTCCTCAAAGCTGTGAGCGGCAACCATGATATCATCAATATAGCAGCTCACGTTGGGAATGCCGCGGAGGGTGGAGTCCATGACACGCTGGAACGTGGGGCTAGCATTACGGAGACCGAATGGCATGAGGGTGAAGGCGTAGAGGCCTTCAGGGGTGACAACGGCTGTTTTAATAATGGAGTTCGGGTGCATGGGAACGGCGTGGAAGGCTGCTTTGACGTCGAGTTTTGCAAACCATCCGCGCCCCTGTTGACGCTCCTAGATGTCGACGATCAGCGGCATGGGGTAGGCGTCTTCCTCGGTGACACGATTGAGGTCGCGGAAGTCAACACAGAAGCGTTTGGAGCCGTCTGGCTTTCCAACGATGACCAAGTTAGCGCGCCAGGGACTGACGATGGGCACGATCACGCCTTGTGCCTTTAATTCTACAAGACCGTCATTGATGATGTGCTCTTGGTCAGGAAGGATTCGGCGGACCTTCTGTTTCACCGCGGGCGCTGAGCCGGTGTTGATGACATGGGAGGCGTTGACCGCCCCAAGGTCTGTTGTTGACCCAGCAAAGATATCAGCAAAAGAATCCAGCAGGTCCCGGAAGTCTTGCTTCTGGGATTGTGAGAGACGGGGGTGAAGGATATGGTCCCACCGCGGCGGCGGACATGGCAGTTGCTCACATATGGGGTTGAAGTCATCATCCTCATCCAGGGGAAGGCCTGGTCTGAATGCATGCTCGCCTTGCTGCCACAGCCCCAGAAGGGTGGCACGCATCCCTGCGTTCGCATGTTCCGCGGAAAGCTCACGCCACTCCTCAACAGGGAGCTGTTCCGCATCCAAGATATCATCCAGCGGTGTCAGGTTGCTCAGGGAACGTGCGGTAGCATCTTCCTGTGCCGCATCAGTGAGTGAGAAGGCTGGGGCCTCGGCTACTGGCACTGTGACACGGTCACCCACAGTGATGAGGGCGTAGTCTTTCGTCCCCGTGGCAGATGTAAGCTGCATGACACCTAAGGAAAACAGGAGGTTGCCACGTCGTGGGAGGAGGTAGTCCATGCCCAGGAGAACATCGTAGGTCCGCGCCTGGGTTACTTGGACATCCATTGGTTCATGCAGGGTGCCCACCTGTAAGGGCAAGCCTTGAACTTCACCATCTCCGTAATCTAGTCCTCCCGCGAAGTTACTGAACAGCCGCCTCGTTAGGATGACGCGGTCTGCCCATCCGAAGAGACAGAGGACGCGGAAGGCCACAGTAGTGTGGGTTGCCCCGGTGTCAACGATGGCCAGGAACTTGCGGCCACAGATCCAGACCACACAACAGGCCACTTCGTAGTGGCGGTCATCACGTCGGGGTGGTTCCAAAGATTGAGGTGCCCATCCCCATTCTATTTCTTCTGTAGTTAATGCAGGTGGTATTTCTACCACAACGCATCGGGTGTTCTGAATGCCATGGGGCGGAGCGGTGCAGGCAAGAGAGATACCCACAGCCTGGAGGCGATGATTGGCACTAGCAAATTCCTCTCGGAGCCGCGGAGCCAGCTCGGGATGAAGAGGAAGGAAGTCAAAGAAGTTGACAGAGGCAATGGGGGTGGTAAAGAGTTTGTGGACCGGATCAGCGGAATCTGCTGCAGGGGTGGGGATAGGTCGAGACGCAGGTGCGTTGGTCGCAACCGGTACCGCAGGCGTGGGATTAGGTTGGCGGCGCTTCTCTGGGGGTCGCGTGGAGCAGGCAGCGATGGCTTCCTGCAGCTGGACCTCGGCGGCTTCCGCTCGTCGACGCAGATCGTCCTGCAACTGCGCAGCCTCTTGTAGATCCCACCCACGGAGTTTGATTCGTCGGGCACGTGCGATGAGCTCTACTTCCGTAGGTGTTGGTGCCACTTTGGTGGTTTCGTCCTCTGCCATTGGCAAGCCTAGCTTCACGTTGCGAGCTCTGACTGCGGGATTCTGCTGCGGATTTGGCAGAAGGCCGTGACCCGCTCCCTGAGCTGCCTTGTCCTGTCCCGTGGGTGGCGGGTTAAGTGGCTGTGACTGTTGCTGCTGTTGTGGCGGATGCTGCTGCTGTTGGCCGGGCCACATCTGGTTGTAATACTGCTGCCACTGCTGGACCATGGAGTCCTGAGAAGCTGGTTCAAGGCGCGGAGCTGCTTGTCTCTTGCGAGGGCAGTCCCGTGTAATGTGTTCTAGGCTCTGGCACGTGTAACAGGCTTTTGGTTTCTGCTGTTGTGGAGGTGGAGCGGGTGAGGACGAAGGTACGTGGGCGTCGGCGCCCTGGTATTGTCGAGTCGACCGTTGCCTGGTGAAGATATTTGTGGCGTCCCGCACCGCATCTTGCAGGGATGGGTAGCGACCTGCGATCATCATACTGCTGATCTCGTCCGGAAGGGCGCGGATGAGGTTCTGCAGGAGAACCCACAGTGGCAGTCCTTCCCCCTGTGGACTCTTGGCCACTGAGGCCCATGTCCGGAACTAATCCAAGAATCTGCGAATGTCATCATCCTTGTGCATGACCTCTTTCTCAATCTTCCGCAACGCTTCTTCCTTTGTGAGATGTTTGAAGCATTCTATGAGGGCGTTGCCAAAGTCCTCAAAAGATGGAAAAGGTGCTCGCGCGTTATACCAGTCCGTTGCTGCTCCCTGAAGGTGGAGTTCCGCGGTGGCGAGGCAGAGGTCCGGCGGGATCCGACCGATGCTAGCGTAGAGGGTGATTTGTTTGAGCCAGACCCAGGGGTCTTCCTCCGGGGCGCCTTTGAAAGAATCCAGCCGGGGAATGTTGGCAGGCTCGGAACGGACGTACTGCAGCTGCGGGACGGTGCTGCGGTTAGTCGTCAATGCAGTCACAACATGTGGCGGGGGGACGGCAGCAGGTAGAGCTGCGGAATATCCATTGGCCTGGATCGGCATCTGAAGGTGCCCCGCGGNAAGTCCTCAAAAGATGGAAAAGGTGCTCGCGCGTTATACCAGTCCGCTGCTGCTCCCTGAAGGTGGAGTTCCGCGGTGGCGAGGCAGAGGTCCGGCGGAATCCGGCCGATGCTAGCGTAGAGGGTGATTTGTTTGAGCCAGACCCAGGGGTCTTCCTCCGGGGCGCCTTTGAAAGAATCCAGCCGGGGAATGTTGGCAGGCTCGGAACGGACGTACTGCAGCTGCGGGACGGTGCTGCGGTTAGTCGTCAATGCAGTCACGCAGCTCTACCTTCTGCGGGACGGCAGAAGGTAGAGCTGCGGAATTTCCATTGGCCTGGATCGGCATCTGAAGGTGCCCCGCGGGTATGGGAAGACTTGCTTGCGTGGGAGGGAGAGGCATGTACCAGGAAGAGGGAGCGGTTATAGAGGTGGCGTAGGGTGTGGAGAAGAATGCCATCCCACTCGGTAGCATCGGGGTTCCCTGTGCCGGTGGTACTGCTGTCTGCGATACCCAGTACATCGGAACCAGTGGGGCTATGGCCGCGGTATGGGGAGGAGCTGCAACTCCAGCGTTGGTGGTCATATGCGGATTCCCTTGCAGCAGCTATGGGGGTAGGTACAAGTGGCTCTGTGCAGTTTGTTGTGGTGTTGGCAGCGAGGCCTAGGGAGGTGTCCAAACTGCCATTGTTCCCACCGGTTGTTTGTGGTGGAACCGCTGGGAGGTGGGCATGTGTTGCTGCGGAGTCAGGTTGGGCGCGATCGTGTGCGGCACCATTCCCACCGGCATCGAACCCATCTGTTGCTGTGTGTGAATCGTCCAGAGGGCCGGCACTACCGCATGAGGTCGCGTCATAGCCATTAGCTGTGTTCCACCTCCATTCGCTTGCTGCTGCTGACTTGTTGGTTGGGTCCTAGTCGGCAGAGGCTGGGCCGTGTTCCCTTGGTAGTTGACTCCGCTGCCGGGCTGGGGCATCTGTTGTGGCAGCTGCAAGACTGCGGAGGGCCCAGCCATCGTTCCTAGTTGCATTGTGGGCTGCAGTGGCACATGCTCCGGCTGCCGTGATCTCGCTGTGGGCGGATGCAACATGGCTGCCGCCTGCACGGTGCCCATCATCATCTGCTGCAATGGTGGTGTACTTGTCGCAGGTGGCTGCGAGGGTGCTCCGGCTGGCATAGTGATCGAACTTGGCTGTGATGTGGGGAGCCGTTGCGTCGTGTTCGCCTGTCCACCCCCCGTCGGGTGCTGCTGCGGATAACTCGGTGGCTGGATCACTTTGATTGCTTGGAGCTGCGCGACCGCTCCCGCCGTTGTTCCCATGGTCGGGAGAGTCTGACCCATTGTGAGTTGGTTCATCGGTGACTGTGCAACTCCCGATGCCTGCACTGGCATAGGCATCCCCATCTGCGTGCCTCCCGTGGGTTGTGTGGATACAACCATCTGCTGCGGCTGTAGTTCTGGCCCAGGTGGTTCCACGGTCATGGCGCCCGTGGTTGTCCCGGCCGGCTGCCGCGGCGGGTTTGTGTCCCGAGGCATCCCAAGGGCGGGATTCAGTCTCATCCTCCGCTGCTGCGCCGACATCCACTGCTCGTCTGGTGCTAGTGTTTTGGGAATCCTTGAATGCTCAGGGCTCAGCGGTAAGAGTAACGGGTGTGTTGGCGGGTGCATGTGCTGCACCTCTGTTCCGCCAGGGTCCTGCTGCTGCTGTCCGCCCGGACGCCGATTCACCAGTCCGCGGTAGACCCCGAGCTCTCCACCACCGGAGGATTCCTGCAGGGAAGGTGGCGCATCGGAGAACCACTGCGCCCCAAGTGGCGCAATTGGCGGGCCCCCTGGCCCTGTTGATGCTGGGCCGATCCATGGCTGTCGGAACTGTGGAGACTCTCCACCTCCGCGTGTTCGGTGAGCGCATCCATAATGCGGCGCCAGTGCAGTTGCTCCAACCACTCGGTTACTCGTCGGTGTTGGGCGAGCGTATCAGAGCCCGGCGAGGAGCTGCCTGGTGCGCGGGACAACACAGGTGAGGAATCCCGGCTTCCCCCGCACGTTGCGGCCCGTCGTGGCAGGAAGCTCCCCCCTGATGACAGCTGCTGCCGGCGCCTTGTATCCTGATGCACGAAGCTAGCCGCCGACATGAACGACTGATCTGAAAGGCACGTGCAGTTCTGCTGACAGAGAGCAAAGAACCTTCCACGCTCACCGCACCATGACACTGATACCCCCAATTTTGCCGCTACCTCAATCTTTCTGCGGATGGGAACTCTCCGCGGAACCCCGCGGGCTACTCTTTCTACTACTGAGTTGACTAGAGGTGCTTTAGCAAGGTGCGGCTATCACCCCTAGCCTAGAGGTCACTCCGTGGGCAACAAGTCATGAGCTACTACGGCTGCACCCTATGATCAGTATCTCTCCGCTGACTACTGGAATGTGACAACCCACAAAGGAAGATCCCAACTATTAGCTATGTTGCAGATCACAATTTCACACATGCATAGGTACCTCACCGATGAATGACGCTCCGCGTTCCACTTCTTCCCACACGGGAGTCCACCACCTCGTGGCGTCTGACTCCTCTCCGCGGAACCCAGTTCCGCGGACGTGTGTAAGCAAGGGACACCGCCGGCAGCCCACCTCAATCAGACTTTTGGTTACTTACGCGCCTACTCCCACAGTCCACGAACTGGATTCCAAGAGTTTACTGAAGGCGAGAGGGCAATGGGCGAAACACCGAAATGTGAGTGGGTCAATGACTTTGATAAAGCTGATGGCTGAGTACATAGAATACTCTGGAGGACAAGGAAGTCCGAGTTGGTATTCTCTACTGCTAGTGAGGCCCCTTTTCTACTCGGGACTCCGCGCTGCGTGTCTACACGCCGACGGTCTCATCCCTCTCACGTCCTCCCACTCCTACTTGGACTCCACGCGGTGCGGCTACGCACCGCGGGTCTCGTCCCACACGCTGTCTACTCTACTGGTCACTTTCTTCAACNCTATGTTGCAGATCACAATTTCACACCTGCATTGGTACCTCACCGATGAATGACGCTCCGCGTTCCACTTCTTCCCACACGGGAGTCCACCACCTCGTGGCGTCTGACTCCTCTCCGCGGAACCCAGTTCCGCGGACGTGTGTAAGCAAGGGACACCGCCGGCAGCCCACCTCAATCAGACTTTTGGTTACTTACGCGCCTACTCCCACAGTCCACGAACTGGATTCCAAGAGTTTACTAAAGGCGAGAGGGCAATGGGCGGAACACCGAAATGTGAGTGGGTCAATGACTTTGATAAAGCTGATGGCTGAGTACATAGAATACTCAAGAGGACAAGCAAGTCTGCGTTGGTCTTTTCTACTATTTGTGAGGCCCCTTTTCTACTCGGGACTCCGCGCGGCATGTCTACACGCCAACGGTCTCATCCCTCTCACGTCCTCCCATTCCTACTTGGACTCCACGCGGTGCGGCTACGCACCGCGGGTCTCGTCCCACACGCTGTCTACTCTACTGGTCACTTTCTTCAACCGCGGTTCGTACACGCGGTTCTTTGTGTTCTTCCTTAAATCTTTGTCTTCTGCGGTGCGTCTCCCGAGGTTCCTCCGTAATTGATGCTTAGTCGCTTGTGTTGATTGGTCGTTTCTCCTCTGATTGCTTAATTCCTCCGCATTTCGGCCTGCGCTTCGTCAGCGGCCGCGGATCATGCTTCGGCTTGTCCCTGTTTCCTTCGCACCGCGGCATTTCCCTTCACTGCTTCCCGCCTAGCCGCAAATCCTTTGGCCGAGAGGAACCGGTGCATACGAACATTCGTCTGCGGCGACCCTTCCACCGATGCCCTGCCACCTTCTTTCCCGGATCCGTGCCTACCCCTCGCTCAACCGCATCTGCGGGAGCCAGCATACCATGCGCGGATCCTTTGCCTCTCTGACTCCTGTTCCGCCGATTGCTTCTTCCGCGGAGCTGCGGCAGGATTGTGTGTGACAGCATGATCTTGCAGGTTCAAACAAGGTAGAATACTGGTAGATCGGTGTGGCTATTGTGCGCAATGTCTTGACAATTTTGGCATGTGCCACTAACCATGACCAGAAAGTTTACCAAGGGACTTTAAACGGCTATGAGTCATAACACGAGTCCGCCACAGTCAGAGTTTCCAATCATAGTGCAGATATACTGGGCACAACCTTGCAGGTATAAACAAGGTAGAATTCTGGTCGCTCGCTGTGGCTATTGTGAGCAATGCCTTGACAAAGTTGGCATGTGCCACTGACCATGACCAAAAAAATATCCGATTGACTTTTACTTCTATTGATCATAACACGAGTCAGCCACGGTCAAAGTGTCAAATCACAGCACAGATATACTGGGCATGACATTGCAAGTACAAACAAGGTAGAATACTGGTGGCTCGGTGTGGCTGTTGTGCGCAATGCTTTGACAAAAGAAGCATGTGCCACTGATCATGACCACAATTGTATCCAAGTGACGTTTACTTCTATTGATCATAACAGGAGTCAACCATGGTCAGAGTGTCCAATCACAGTGCATATGTACTAGTCGTGATCTTACAGGTACAAACAAGGTAGAATACTGGTGGCTCGGTGTGGCTATTGTGCGCAATGCCTTGACGAGGTTTGCATGTGCCTCTGACCATGACCACAAAGATTACCAAGTGCCTTTAACTTCTAGGAATCATGACACAAGTCAGCCACGGTCAGAGTACCCAATCACAGTGCACATCATATATCCTGACCTTGCAGGTATAACCTGGGTAAAAACCCGGTGGCTTGGCACGGCTATTGTGCAGAATGCCTTGACAAAATTGGCATGTGCCACTCACCATGACCACAAAGTTTACCAAGTACATTAAACGGCTGTGAATCATAACACAAGTCAGCCAATGTCAGAGTGTCCAATCACAATGTAGGTATACTGGGCATGTCCTTGCAGGTATAAACAAGGTAGAATACTGGTGGCTCGGTGTGGCTATTGTGCGTAATGCCTTGACAAAGTTGGCATGTGCCACTAACCATGACCACAAAGGTTACCAAACACCTTAAACGGCTATGGATCATAACACGAGTCAGCCACGGTCAGAGTGTCCAATCACAGTGCAGATATACTGAGCATGACCTTGCAGGTATAAACAAGGTAGAATAGTGGTGGCTTGGTATAACTACTGTGGGCAATGCCTTGACAACGTTGGCATGTGCCACTGACCATGACCACAAAGATTACCAAGTACCTTAAATGACTATGAATCATAACACAAGTCAGCCAAGGTCATAGGTTCTAATCACAATGCAGATATACCGGGCATGACCATATAGGTATAAACAAGGTAGAATACTGGTGGCTCGGTGTGGCTATTGTGTGCAATGCCTTGACAAAGCTGGCATGAGCCACTGACCATGACCACAAATGTATCCAAGTGACTTTTACTTCTATTGATCATAACACCAGTCAGCCACGGTCAGAGTGTCTTATCACAGTGCAGATGTACTAGGCATGACCTTGCAAGGATAAATAAGGTAGAATACTCTGACCGTGTCTGACTCGTGTTATGATTCATAGCCGTTTAAGGTACTTGGTAAACTTTGTGGTCATGGTCAGTGGCACTTGCCAACTTTTTCAAGGCATTGCGCACAATAGCCGTGCCAAGCCACCGGTTTTTTACCTTGTTCATACCTGTAAGGTCATGCCTAGTACATCTGAACTGTGATTGGGTACCCTAACTGTGGCTTACTCGTGTTACTATTCCTAGAAGTTAAAGTCACTTGGTAAACTTTGTGGTCATGGTGAGTGGCACATGCCAACTTTGTCAAGGCACTGCGCACAATAGCCACACCAAGCCACCAGAATTCTACCGTGTTTGTACCTATAAGATCATGCCTAGTACATCTGCACTGTGATTGGACACTCTGACCGTGGCTGACTCGTGTTATGATTTATAGCTGTTTAAGGTACTTGGTAAACTTTGTGGTCATGGTCAGTGGCACATACCAATTTTTTAATGGCATTGCGCACAATACCCGTGGCAAGCCACCAGTATTCTATCTTGTTTGTACCTGCAAGATCATGCCTAGTACATCTGCACTATGATTGGACACTCTGACCGTGGCTGACTCGTGTTATGATCAATATAAGTTAAAGTCACTTGGTAAGCTTTGTGGTCATGGTCAGTGGCACATGCCAACTTTGTCAAGGTATTGCGCACAATAGCCGTGTCAAGCCACCGGTTTTCTTACCCTGTTTATACCTGCAAGGTCATGCATATGAGATGTGCACTGTGATTGGGTACTCTGACCGTAGCTGCCTCGTGTTATGATTTGTAGAAGTTAAAGTCACTTGGTAAACTTTGTGGTCATGGTCAAAGGCACATGCAAACTTTGTCAAGGCATTGCGCACAATCGCCACACCGAGCCACCAGTATTCTACCTTGTTTGTACCTGGAAGATCATGCCTAGTACATCTGCACTGTGATTGGCCAATCTGACTGTGGCTGACTCGTGTTATGATTCATAGCCGTTTAAGGTACTTGGTAAACTTTGTAGTCATGGTCAGTGGCACATGCCAACTTTTTCAAGGCATTGCGCACAATAGCCACACAGAGCCACCAGTATTCTACCTTGTTTGTACCTGTAAGATCATGCCTAGTACATTTGCACTGTGACTGGACACTCAGACCGTGGCTGACTCGTGTTACGATTCGTGGGAGTTAAAGTCACTTGGTAAACTTTGTGGTCATGGTCAGTGGCACATGCCAACATTATCAGGGCATTGCGCAAAATAGCCACACCGAGCCTCCAGTATTGTACCTTGTTTGTATCTGCAAGATCATGTTTAGCAAATCTATACTTTGATTGGGCACTCTGATCGTGGCTGACTCGTGTTATGATCAAAAGAAGTAAAAGTCACTTGGATGCATTTGTGGTCATGGTCAGTGGCACATGCCAACTTTGTCAAGGCATTGCACACCATAGCCACACCGAGCCACCAGTATTCTACCTTGTTTGTACCTGAAAGATCATGCCTAGTACATCTGCACTGTGATTGGACACTCTGACCGTGGCTGGCCTGTGTTATGATCAATAAACGTAAACGTCACTTGGATATATATGTGGTCATGGCCAGTGGCACATGCCAACTTTGTCAAGGTATTGCGTACAATAGCCACACCGAGCCACCAGTATTCTACCTTGACTATACTTGCAAGGTCATGCCCACTATATCTGCACTGTGATTGTATACTCTGACCGTGGCTGACTCGTGTTATGATTTATAGCCGTTTATTGTAATTGGTAAATTTTGTGGTCATGGTCAGTGGCACATGCCAACTTTGTCAGGGCATTGCGTAGAATAGTCATACCAAGCCACCAGTTTTTTACCCTGTTTATACATGCAAGGTCATGCATATTAGATGTGCACTGTGATTGGGTACTCTGACTGTGACTTTTGTGTTGTGATTCATAGAAGTTAAAGTCACTTGGTAAAATTTGTGGTCATGGTCAGAGGCACATGCAAACTTCATCAAGGCATTGCGCACAGTAGCCACACCGAGCCACCGGTATTCTACCTTGTTTGTACCTGCAAGATCATGCCTCGTACATCTGCACTGTGATTGGACACTCTGACTATGGCTGACTCGTGTTATGATCAATAGAAGTATAAGTCACTTGGATACCTTTGTGTTCATGATCATTGGCACATGCCAACTTTGTCAAGGCATTGCGTACAATAGCCATACCGAGCCACCAGTATTCTACCTTGCTTGTACCTGCAAGGTCATGCCCAGTACATATGCACTGTGATTGGATACTCTGACCGTGGCTAACTCGTCTTATGATGAATAGAAGTAAAAATCACTTGGATACATTTGTGGTCATGGTCACTGGCACATGCCAACTTTGTCAAAGCATTGCGCACAATAGCCACACCGAGCCACCAGTATTCTACCTTGTTTATACCTGTAAGGTCATGCCCAATACATCTGCACTATGATTGGACACTCTGACTGTGGCTGACCTGTGTTATGATTCATAGCCGTTTAAAGTCACTTGGTAAACCTTGTGGTCATCGTTAGTGGCACATGCCAGCTTTGTCAATGCATTGCGCACAATAGCCACACCAATCAACCAGTATTCTACCTTGTTTCTGTTAGAAATTAGCATGAAGAAACTCACTCTAGTCACTCAGCCAGGAAAAGATCCGCGTTTTCTCAATAACGGTTCAAGCTCAAGTCCGAACCATCTCGATCACCGACGGTAGGATCTCAGGACCATTGAGACCGAGTTATCCCCTAATAAAGTGACACCTGTCACCCACGTCCGGCTAGTGGGAAGAGCCGTTGCACATACCTTTATCCTGTTCAATCCATATATACCGAGGAGATTCATTCCCTCGAGTCAACCAGAACAGTTCTACTCATCCGGTTCCCCTTTGGTTTCGCGGCTTCGCCGTTGTGTCTTCGCTCTGCTCGCTCCTCACATTCTTTGTCTTCGCCAACTCCTCTCAAGACTTCGCTCCTTCACTCTCGCTCCTTCGCTCAGCTCTCACACTCCGCCAATCATCACTCATCTCGCCAGCACTCCTTCTCACATCAACCGTCTACCCCAGCTATCTCACCTCTCAGCTTCTATCAGCTCCCGCGACTAACTCCTTGGACCGCCCTTGCCTACGTCACTTCGCTGACGTATGCTTGCGTGTTCTGATGCTTCTGCCTGCTTTTGCCACTGCTGTTCTCGTATCTGCATTCTTCTGACATGGTATCAGAGCATCAGGCAACATCACCTGGTGCCTTGGAACTGCGTCATCACTCTGCCGGCATCTCTTCTCCAACGCTTCTGCTCACATTCATCTGTCGCCGCTGCCGTCACCCCGCGCCTCTCCGCTTCGTCCGCAGCTGACATCAGCAGTCGCGCCTGATGTTCTCCACGCGGAAGAAATGCCTTGTCATCCCAAGGAAGCCCTACGCCCATTCCCGCGCCCATGGCCGACTACCGGTGACTTGTCGCCCACATCAGCTGCAAGTAACTTTCGAGCCGCCATCTGCCGTCAACTACCAAGAAGCTTCCTGCCGCCCACCATCTGCTGCCCCTCATCACATATGCCTCTGCAAGCATCTCCTCCTCTTTCATCCTACCTTATCAGCCTCATCTGCCCCTCCTCACCGTCATCCTCAGCCCGCCCGCGTCCATCATCTTGAACCGCTCTCTTGCATCGCCTCCTCGCCTTGTCAACAGCTGCAACCAGAACTGCTGCCGTCAGGATATCGGACACCAACACTCTTCCTGCTTTGACTTCCGAGCCAACTGGGGAACAAGCCGTCACTCTCCTGACATCAGCGGTCCGGTGGACCTGCCCGCTGCCTGACTCCCTCTACCGCAGCCAACTTCTTCCAGCTGACAGGATATCGGACACCACCAGTCTTCCTGCTCCCACTTCCGAACCAACTGGGGAACAAGCCGTCACTCTCCTGAACACAGAAGAAGTAACTGTACCGCTCTGCCCACCTGCCGCACCGCGTCTCATCTCGGCTCTCTTCGCTCGAGTTGCTTCTTGTCTCCCGTCTTCTCCATCAACATCAGCCTTCGGCCTTCATCTTCGCTCATCTCCGTCATTCCTCCTCCTCCTCCTCGCTCCAGTTTCCTCTACTTCATCAGGCACTCATTCTTGCCTCATCTCCGCCTCTCCATCATCAGCATCATCCGCACCGTTGTCCATCCATCATCCTCATCAGCATCGTCTCTTCGCGCATGAGGTTCCGCCCCTGCGCCCACTCATCAATCAATTTCTTCCTCCACTTCTGAAAATCGTCTTCAGCTCGGCACAAGGATCCGCCCGATCGCATCGCCCATTCCGCGATGACCTGCACCCATGCCGAATAAATCCGCAGTGCACGTGGTTCGCCCCTACGCCCACTCATCAATCAATCATTTCCTCAGCTTTGCATCGCTCTCAGCTCGGCACAAGGATCCGCCCGGTCGCATCGCCTTTTCCACGATAACCTGCGCCCACGCCAAAACTTCCTGCAGCGCACGTGGTTCGCCCCTGCGCCCACTCAGCCATCGTCATCAACCTCCGCTTCATCAGCAATCACCAGCATCTGTGAACGGCACTAGGATCTGCACGAGCGAGCTGCCCGCTTCGCAGCAGCCTGCACCCACGCCAGCAGCAGATTTCTCGCGACACGTTGGCACCTGCCTTACCCTTGCTGCATCCTACTCTCCTCTTTAAATCGCGCACGTGGTCTCGCCCCTGCGCCCACTCAATCATCCATCGTTCCTCCGCAGTCATCCGCTTCCGCTCCACTCGGCATAAGAATCCGCCAGGTCGCATCGCCCGTTTTTGCGACGACCTGCGCCCACGCCGAAACCTACTTCATCGTCAATCAATTCCTCATCATCTGCATCACCTTCAAGCTCGACACAAGGATCTGCCCAGTCGTATCACCTGTTCCGCGGCGACCTGCCCTCACTCCGAAACCTCCATCAACACACTCAACCAGTCTGCGCTCCCACTAAATCACAAATTGCTTCCCCTTCCTCAGCACTATCCCTAAACCTGGACAGCACCTTCACATGGTCAAATCGTCTCCTCCCCAAACAACATACCTTCTCCAACACAAAAACGTAACATCTGCTCTCACTTCATCCTCCAGTGGGTTCCTCTCCTTTCAGTCTCTGCCAGACCTGACTCCATCCTTTCAACCAAATCCACATGGCGGGACAACATTCAACCTCTCGGTGGGACCAACGGCAAATCTCTCCTGAAACATTCGGCATTGCCAGACGGATTCCAATTCTCCACTTCAACTCTACTGGAATCCACAACTACCACATCTGGCACACAACTCTACGAAGAACTACGAATGTAGAGATGCACCACATCAATCTCTGGACCATCTTCTCTCAGCGAAGAGGCTACTTCCACTCTGACCACTACAACTTCAACGAGAATCAAGAAGTTGCCCGATACTGGCAAGACTACTTCTATGCTGAGTATCAGGCACTTCTCGTTCTCTGGCTCACTACTGAAGAGCCCTTCCGATCATCTCTCTGACACTATGATGTTCGGGTATCTGACATCTACGCTCTAACTCTAGAACTGAGATAAGTCAGCGAAACGAGAGGAGAGCGTCGATGGCTCAGTCGTCCACAACGGGTCAGGGTGAGAGACCTCCCGGCACCACTGAGGGCTCCCCACCCTGAGTATCTTCCTGGTCCTCCTTCCCCACTATCAGTGGCCACACCTTCAACAGAAGAGGACTAAAAATACTCATGGATCAGCCTATCTGAACTGCCTGAATGACCATTGTGAATTTCAAGGGGGGTGTCAGAAATTGGCATCANCTCCCGGCACCACTGAGGGTTCCCCACCCTGAGTATCTTCCTGGTCCTCCTTCCCCACTATCAGTGGCCACACCTTCAACAGAAGAGGACTAAAAATACTCATGGATCAGCCTATCTGAACTGCCTGAATGACCATTGTGAGTTTCAAGGGGGGTGTCAGAAATTGGCATCAAGAAACTCACTCTGGTCACTCGGCAAGGAAAAGATCCACCTTTTCTCAATAACGGTTCAAGCTCAAGTCCGAACCACCTCGGTCACCAACAGTAGGATCTCAGGACCGTTGAGACCGAGTTATCCCCTAAAAAAGTGACACCTATCACCCACGTCCGTCAAGTGGGAAGAAGCCATTGCACATACATTTGTCCTGTTCTGACATATATACCGAGGAGGTTCATTCCCTCAAGTCAAGCAGAACAGTTCTACTAATCCTGTTCCCCTTTGGTTTCGCGGCTTTGCTGCCGTGTCTTTGCTCTGCTCGCTCCTCACATTCTTTGTCTTCGCCAACTCCTCTCAACACTTCGCTCCGTCACTCTCGCTCCTTCGCTCAGCTCTCACACTCCACCAATCATCACTCATTTTGCCAGCACTCCTTCTCACATCAACCATCTACCTCAGCTATCTTGCCTCTCAGCTTCTATCAGCTCTCGCGACTAACTCCTCGGACCGCCCTTGCCTACATCACTTCGCTGACGTATGCTTGCGTGTTTTGACGCTTCTGCCTGCTTCTGCCGCTGATGTTCTCGTGTCTGTATTCTTCTAACAGTTTGTACTTGCAAGATCATGCCTAGTACATATGTACTGTGATTGGACAGTCTGATCGTGGCTGACACGTGTTATGATTCATAGCCGTTTAAGGTACTTGGTAAACTTTGTGTTCATGGTCAGTGGCACGTGCCAACTTTGTCAAGGCATTAAGCACAATAGCCGTACCAAGCCACCGGTTTTTTACCTTGTTTATAACTGCAATAACATGCATATTAGATGTGCGCTGTGGTTGGACACTCTGACCGTGGCTGACTCGTGTTATGATTCATAGCCGTTCAAGGTACTTGCGAAACTTTGTGGTTATGGTCAGTGGCACATGCCAACTTTGTCAAGGCATTGCGCACAATAGCCGTACCAAGCCACCAGTGTTCTACCTTGTTGATACCAGCAAGGTCATGCATAGTACATCTGAACTGTGATTGGTCACTCTGACCGTGGCTGACTCGGGTTATGATTCATAGAAGTAAGTGTCACTTGGATATATTTGTGGTCATGGTCAGTGGCACATGCCAACTTTGTCAAGGCATTGCGCATAATAGCCACAACGAGCCTCCTGTATTCCACTTTGTTTATACATGCAAGGTAATGCCTAGTGTATCTGCACTGTGATTGGACACTCTGGCCGTGGCTGACTCGTGTTATGATTCATAGCCGTTTAAGGTACTTGGTAAACTATGTGGTCATGGTCAGTGGCACATGCCAACTTTGTCAAGGCATTGCGCACAATAGCTGTGCCAAGCCACCGGTTTTTTACCTTGTTTATACGTTGAAGGTCATGCATATTAGATGTTTTCTGTGATTGGGCACCTTGACAGTGGCTGACTCGTGTTACGATTCGTAGAAGATAAAGTCACTTGGTAAACTTTGTAGTTATGGTCAGTGGCACATGCCAACTGTGTTAAGGCATTGCGCAGAATAGCCACACCAAGCCACCAGTATTCTACCTTGTTTATACATGTAAGGTCATGCCTAGTATATCTGCACTGTGATTGGACACTCTGACTGTGGCTGACTCGTGTTATGATTCATAGCCATTTAAGGTACTTGGTAAACTTTGTGGTCATGGTCAGTGGCACATGCCAGCTTTGTCAAGGCATTGCGCACAATAGCTGTTGGGAAAATGCAAGCGTCATGGGAATCATCGACTGAAGCGGAGAGGAAGAGATGACAGTCTGGAATGCGGGGCCGCGGTCCGAGGGAGGAGCGCTGCGAATTAGGATCAGACAAGAACATGAGTGGGCGTGGTGCACATGCTCGAGCGCTGATGTAGGGATCAGTCACCATAACGATGAGAAGATAAGCTGAGCTTTAAGAAGTGGGGACAGTGCCGAGGCACGGGCCGCAAGGCTGAAGCGCCAAGGTACGGGCCGGCTGAATCCGTGTACCGCAGCATCGAAGCGCGGGCTGATCAACATGAGAGGAGATTACAGTGGAGATACAAGAACTGAAGGACGGTTGAAGGTGCTGCAGCGTGAGGTTGCTTGTACCGAGGTCGGTTGCCTGTGCTTGCCGCAGCGCTGGTGTGCGGGCTGGCATGACAATGCGGCCTAAGTACTTCAATACATCTGAGTGGCCGCTGAAGACCGAGACGATAAGCAGGATGATGAACAAGGACAACGAGTTGTGGCGGGCCATAAGGCCGAGCCTGAGTAGGGGCAGGGCGAGAGCCCGGGCTGAGAAACGAAGCATGATAATTGATTGATAACTAAATGACCACCAAAGGGTAGCTCCTAATACACGAGGTACGCACATATATAGTAGCTTCTATTCTAGGTCTAAGCCTATGGCGGGCGGTACGCTAGTCGTAACCGTAGCCGCGCTGCTACTACTGCGGCTGACACCGATGACGGAGTCGCGGAGCGACTCCGCCTGAGTCCTTGAACGAGAGGCCGGGGCGTGGAGGCATTGATAGTGACGGATCAGAGCCGTCGGACGTCTTTGGCGCGTAGTGAAGACCGAGGCGCTCTTTTGTTGGTGGTGATTGGGCGGGATGTGCGGAAGGTGGCAACCGTTGGCTCGGTTGCGCGGGAGTAGGTGTCGGCCATTGGGGAGCTGCCGGCTAGATTCCTCACGGTACAGTGCTTCAGCCAAACCAGTGGAATATTTCGGAGGGTATTTTAGGATATGGGCTCCGAGGGGGCAATCCAGTACTAGGGAGTACTTCATAAAGAATTCTTTCGTCGGGTTGCAGAGTGCCTTGTACCCATTGATCTTTTTGCTGACAGGCCCCCTCAATGGTGCAAGGCACGACAATTATGGAGTTGCAAAGGAGTCGTTTTCTGAAGGCTGCAGTATTGATTTTGATGGACATGGCAGGATGGCGAAGTGACTGGGGCAGTGAGGAGGAGGAGGCAGGAGTATAGAGGTGGAAAGGGATTAGGTTTGCATGATGCGCCATTGAGAAGAGATGTGTGGTTGGCTGCAGCGGGGATGTGGAGGGTGGAGTAGATGAGAGGGAGCACTTGTTGCTACCGTTGAACAAGAGTTTGGCTTGTGGAGGCGGATGTGGTGGCACATAGTTCAACTGCTGTAGTTTGCAACTGTGGGATAGGCAGATGTAGCCGGAGCAGATGCAGATGATACCTTGCTAATTTGATGGGATTGATGCCACTGAGTGTTGTACTGGTGGCTGCTTGCTGTCGTCTGGAGTTGTGGTCTTGATGGTGCCGAGTAACCAGGTACGTTTGTCACATCGTGGAGGAGGGGTTGAGGTTTGCTGATTATGTTTTTTCAAGAGTACTGGGAAGCATTAAAAGGTGTGAGGCCAATTGAGAGGTCGACAGGCACCGCTGTTGAACAGTAGGAGGGATGCTGGTTTTGTTTGAGGGAAGGAGCCTGATGATGTGAGACCGTGGATGAAGTTGAGAAGTTTAGGCAAGCTGCCGTCGTTTCTCCAGGGTGAGTCTGTGCCTGTTGCTGGATGTTGTACGGCTGTATGTGCCAGGAACCTCTGGTGCGAGGATGGCTGCATTGCGGATGCGAAGGCGACTGAGACCAGTGGACCAGAGGACCTTGAAGGATGACTGGTTGTTGATGCTACAGAGGTGAGGTTCCTCTTGAGTTGCTGGAGTTTTTGCTTCTGTTGTTGGTAATACTGGTTGACAGGAGATGGAGTGAGAGTGTAGTCCCAAAGAGAGCTGTTGTTGATGTATGGTGTGAGCGTTGTTGCTGATGGTGATCGATGCTCCGTGCTGGAGGGAGATGTGGTAGGAACGGAGAAGTACCACGTGCGTTGTGAAGGGTAGGAGCAATCAGAGGAACAAACATAACTGTTGTGCGGCATGGAAGGAGCTGATGTTGTGCTGGTGTGTTTGGGGAAAGGATGTTGTTTTCGATTGTGAGAAGGGAGCTGCTTCATGAGGGACCCATTGATGACGTTGAATCTACTGTTGCTGCTGCTGCTGCTGTTGCTGTGGTTGCTGGTGTGACTCTTGCTGCTGCTGCTGCAGGACAGGGTGAAACCATAGAGGAGAGTTGTTTCCTTTTGAAGATGATGTGGCACGTGATAGGTACATACTTCTGAGAAGTTGTTGCTTGTGAAGGGAGAAAAGGGGCGATCAAGGGGACAGATCAGTCTGTCGCGCCACAGGAGAGAGTGAGTTGTGGCTGATTGTGTTTGCTGCGGATGCAAATTTTGCTTCTTGCTGTGCTGATTCTGCTGCTGCCGTGGCTGCTGTGATGGTGTTGCGAGGATGATAGAGGGAGAGAGTCGGCAGAGGGGACAGGTGGTTCTGTCGCGCCGGAGAGTTGATGTTAATTTGAACTGCTGGCGGTTGCACTGCTGCGGATGAGGAATGTACGGAGGAGGAGTAATGCCATGTTGCCAGGGAGGTAAGGCTGCTGAGCGAAGATGCAGTGCTGTTACTGTCGTTGTCGTGCCTACGATGCACGGATGTGCGAGGAAGACGAGAACTGCGTGTGCGCTTCGGGACGGCTTTTCTGGCGTCAGGCATGTTGTGATAAAGAGGTAGTGAGTAGGGACATATTGAAGAATATTTCAGCTCTGATACCATGTTGGGAAAATGCATGCGTCATGGGAATCATCAACTGAAGCGAAGAGGAAGATATGACAGTCAGGAATGCGGGGCCGCGGTCCAAGGGACGAGCACTGCGAATTAGGATCAGACAGGAACATGAGTGGGCGCGGTGTACATGCACGAGCGCTGATGTAGGGATCATTCAGCATAACAATGAGAAGATAAGCTGAGCTTGAAGAAGTGAGGGCAGTGCCGAGGCGCGGGCCGCGAGGCCGAAGCGCCAAGGCACGGGCCAGCAGAATCCATGTACCGCAGCGTCGAAGCGCGGGCTGATGAACATGAGACGAGACTGCAGTGAAGATACAAGAACCGAAGGGCGGTTGAAGGTGCCGCAGCGTCAGGTTGCCAGTTCCAAGGTCAGTTGCCTGTGTTTGCCGCAGAGCTGGTGCGCGGGCCGGCACAACAATGTCGCCCAAGTACTTCTATACATCTTTGTGGACGCTGAAGACTGAGATGATGAGCAGGATGATGAACACCAACAAAGAGTTGTGGTGGGCCATAAGGTCGAGCCTGAATGATAACTGAATGACCACAAAAGGGTACCTCCTAGTCCATGAGGTACGAGCATATATAGTAGCTTCTATTCTAGGTCGGGCAGTACACTAGTCATAACCGTAGCCGCCTTGCTGCTACTACGGCTGCCGTCGATGACGGAGTCGCAGAGCGACTCCGCCTAAGTCCTTGGATGAGAGGCCGGGGCATGGAGGCATTGGTAGTGCCGGTGCTGGCTGGCTTCTCCAACGGATCAGAGCAGTCTGACGTCTTCGGCGCGTAGTGAAGACAAGGCGCTCTTTCGTTGGTGGTGAGCAGGCGGGATGTGCAGAAGGTGGCAACTGTTGGCTCGGTCACGCGGGAGCAGGTGTCGGCCATTGGGGAGCTGCCGGCTGGATTCCTCGCGGTACAGAACTTGAGCCGAACCAGTGGAATATTCTGGAGGATATTCCAGGATAAGGGCTCTGAGGGGGCAATCCAGTACTAGAAGGTACTTCATAAATAATTCTGTCGTCGGGTTGCGGAGTGCCTTGTACCCATTGATCTTTTTGTTGATAAAAGCCGTGCCCAGCCACCAGTTTTTTACCTTGTTTATACCTGCAAGGTCATGCCTATAACATCTGAACTGTGATTGGGTACTCTGACCATGGCCGACTCGTGTTACGATTCGTAGAGGTAAAAGTCACTTGGTAAACTTTGTGGTCATGGTCAGTGGCACATGCCAACTTTGTCAAGGCATTGCGCACAATGGCCACACCGCGCCACCAGTAATCTAACTTATTTATACCGGCAAGGTCATGCCCAGTATATCTGCACTGTGATTGGACACTCTGACCCTGGCTGACTCGTGTTATGATTCATAGCCGTTTAAGGTACTTGGTAAACTTTGTGGTCATGGTCAGTGGAACATGCCAACTTTGTCAAGGCATTGCGCACAATAGCCATGTCAAGCACAAAGTGCAGATATACTGGGCATGACCTTGCAGGTATGAACAAGGTCGAATACTGGTGGCTCGGTGTAACTATAGTGCGCAATGCCTTGACAAAGTTGGCATGTGCCACTGACCATGACCACAAAGTTTACCAAGTACCTTAAACGGCTATGTTTAATAACACGAGTCACTCACGGTCAGAGTTTCTAATCACAGTGCAGATATACTAAGCATGACCTTTACACATATAAAGAAGGTAGAATAATAGTAACTTGGTATGGCTATTGTGTGCAATGCCTTGACAAAGTTGGCATGTGCCACTGACCATGTCCACAAATGTATCCAAGTGACTTTGACTTCTATTCAACATAACACGAGTCAGCCACAGTCAGAGTGTCCAATCACAGTGCAGATGTACTAGGAATGATCTTGCAGGTACAAACAAGGTAGAATACTGGTGGCTTGGCACGGCTATTGTGCGCAATGCCTTGAAAACGTTGGCATGTGCCACTGACCATGACCACAAATTTTTCCTAGTACCCTAAATGGCTATAAATCATAACACGAGTCAGCCACGGTCAGAGTGTCCAATCACAGTGCAGATGTACTAGGCATGATCTTGCAGGTACAAACAAGGTAGAATACTGGTGGCTCGGTGTGGCTATTGTGCGCAATGCCTTGACAAAGTTTGCATGTGCCTCTGACCATGACCACAAAGTTTACCAAGTGACTTTAACTTCTACGAATCATAACACGAGTCAGCCACGGTCAGAGTACACAATCACAGTGCACATCTAATATGCATGACCTAGCAGGTATAAACAGGGTAAAAAACCGGTGGCTTGGCACGGCTATTGTGCGCAATGCCTTGACAAAGTTGGCATGTGCCACTGACCATGACCACAAAGTTTACCAAGTACATTAAACGGATATGAATCATAACACGAGTCAGCCACGGTCAGAGTGTTCAATAACAGTGCAGAAATACTGGGCATGACCTTGTAGGTATAAACAAGGTAGAATACTGGTGGCTCGGTGTGGCTATTGTGCGCAATGCCTTGACAAAGTTGGCATGTGCCACTGACCATGACCACAGATATATCCAAGTGACTTCTACTTCTATTGATCATAACAAGAGTAAGCCACGGTTAGAGTGTCCAATCATAGTGCAAATGTACTAGGCATTATGTTTCAGGTACAGACAAGGTAGAATACTGGTGGCTCGGTGTGACTATGGTGTGCAATGCCTTGACAAATTTGGCATGTCCCACTGACCATGAACACAAATGTATCCAAGTGACTTTAACTTCTATTGATCATAACACGAGTCAGCCACGGTCAGAGTGTCCAATCACAGTGCAAATATACTGGGCATGACCTTGCAGTTACAAACACGGTAGAATACTGGTGGCTCGGTGCGGCTATTGTGCGCAATGGCTTGACAAAGTTGGCATGTGCCACTGACCATGACCAAAAATGTATCCAAGTGACTTTTACTTCTATTAATCATAACACGAGTCAGCCATGGTCAGAGTGTCCAATCACAGTGCAGATGTACTAGGCATGATCTTACAGGTACAAACAAGATAGAAGACTGGTGGCTCGGTGTGGCTATTGTGCGCAATGCCTTGACAAAGTTGGCATGTGCCAC
>SZWC01000155.1:147267-176263 GCA_023375785.1 Penium margaritaceum | reverse complement strand
GTGTGGCTATTGTGCACAATGCCTTGACAAAGTTGGCATGTGCCACTGACCATGACCACAAATGTATCCAAGTGACTTTTACTTCTATTGATTACAACACGAGTCAGGCACGGTCAGATTGTCCAATCACAGTACAGATTTACAAAACATGATCTTACAGGTGCAAACAAGGTACAATACTGGTGGCTCGGTGAGCTTTTTTGCGCAATGACTTTATAAAGTTGGCATGTGCCACTGACCATGACCACAAAGTTTACCAAGTGACTTTAACTCCTACGAATTGTAACACGAGTCAGCCACAGTCAGAGTGCCCAATCAAAGTGCAGATGTACTAGGCATGATCTTGCAGGTGTAAACGAGGTAGAATACTGGTGGCTGGCTGTGGCTATTGTGCGCAATGCCTTGACAAAGTTGGCATGTGCCACTGACCATGACCACAAAGTTTACCAAGTGACTTTAACTTCTACGAAGCGTAACACGAGTCAGCCACGGTCACAGTGTCCAATCACAGTGCAGATATAATATGCATAACCTTGAAGATATAAACAAGGTAGAATACTGGTGGCTCGGTGTATCTATTGTGCGCAATGCCTTGACAAAGTTGGCATGTGCCACTGACCATGACCACAAAGTTTACCAAGTACCTTAAACGGTTATGAATTATAACACGAGTCAGCCACGGTCAGAGTGTCTAATCACAGTAGAGATATACTGGGCATGACCTTTACAGGTATAAAGAAGGTGGAATACTGGTGGCTCGGTGTGGCTATTGTGTGCAATTCCTTGGCAAGGTTGGCATGTGCCACTTGTCAGGAATTGCCACTGACCATGTCCACAAATGTATCCAAGTGACTTTTACTAATATTGATCATAACACGAGTCAGCCACAGTCCGAGTGTACAATCACAGTGCAGATGTAGTAAGCATGACCTTGCAGGTATAAGCAAGGTAGAATACTGGTGGCTTGGTGTGGCTTTTGTGCGCAATGCCTTGACAAAGGTGGCATGTGCCACTTGTCAGGAATTTGGAGTGAAGCAAGACACGGAGCGGAAGCAACGTGGGAGGTGGAAAGTCAAAATGGAATGGAAGTGAACGAGAGAAAGAAATGATGATTGACTGAATGAAGGAAGCGAAGTACAAGAGGCATCAGACTACCTTAGATAGTGTTTGTCCCTAGGCCTAGCGGCTTGTCTGACTAACCTAAGGCGTGTACGCCTGCTAAGGTGGGCGGTGTGATGCATGTAGCTGCAACCACCGCGCTGCTGTGGTTGCTTCCGTTGTATGCGGAGTCACGTTGCGACTCTGCACGTTCTTAGTTGTGGAGCCCTTCTTGTGGAAGGGCTGCTGTCCATGGGACTTCCGAGCTGGGGAGGTCCGACGCACGACAGAGGGACCTGTCGCGTAGCTGGGACCGAGGCGCGCTCTTCGTTGGAGATGGTTGGCCGTGGGTTGACCGTTTGGCAGATGGTTAGCGCGCGACGTCCGTTGTTGGAGCACGTGGGCTGGTTCGGTGGCCGGCTGCTGCTTCGAAAGAGGCTTGGTCGGTTTTACCGCCCAAGTCATTTGGTCGATGGCCAGAGATGAGCTCGTGCGAGACGTGGGCAGACGAGTGAGTTCCAGTTCCAGCTTCGGAGGTGGCAGGGGCAATGCGGTAACAAGAAGGGGTAGGAGGGAGAGTCCGGATGCGCCGTGTGGTTCTTGAAGATTATTCTGACAGCCCCCGGCAAGACCATACGGCGAGAAGGTGATGTCCCAGAGAAGATGATGCTGCTGTTGTTGTTGGCCGCCCACAAGGGAACAGGGGACATCCGCCACATATGCCTTGGGAGGACAGCGCCTTGGAGGCAGTAGTAGATGCTTGACAGTCGCCCGTACTGCGACAAGGCACGGACAGGACAGACTGGAAAAGAGAGGCAGAGGAAGGAGGTGCAGTTGGACAGAGGCGAAGAGGAACAGGAAGCCTACAAAAAGGAGAGAGATGGGAAGAGTGAATCCTCAGGTCCATGGAGGAAGGGCAAGGATGTGGAAGGAGCCTGGAGTGCTGGGCTGAACGGCAGGAGGATGTACGGAGAGATGGAGAAGACTGCTGGTGGGAGCAAGAAGGATGCGCGGCACGGCTTTGGGAGAGGTGCTGTCAGAGCAGGGAGTTTGGAGGGCAGCAGGAAGAAGGAAGAGATCAAGGGATGTGGAAGTGAAGGTGAATGAGAGGAGTGTAGATTGGGGCAGAGAACTGTTGAGTGCTGCCGGGATGAGAATGTTGCCGATGGGATTGGAGCCAGTAGAAGATGAAGGAGACATGGCTGCTGGGGCAGGGATGGAGTTGGGAGCTAGAGGCGGTGATGGTAAGAGGGTAGGAGGGGAGAAGTCATGTGGAGAGGCACATGAGGCGAAAGTAGGAGTAGTTTCCAGTGTCAGGGTAGAGGTTGGCGAGGCGTTGAAGAAGTTAGGTGGAGACAAAAAAGGTGGAATGTGCAGCGAATGAGGTAGGAAGCCCGGGGGAACAGGGCAGTGAGGAAGAGGTGCACGTGGAGCTGGAGGTCCGGGAGGAGCTGGAGGAGGAGTTGGAGGCGTCGGTGGAGCTGGAGGTACTGGAGGAGCTGGAGGAGAAGGTGGAGGCGTCGGTGGAGCTAGAGGTGCTGAAGGAGCTGGAGGAGGAGTTGGAGGCGTCGGTGGAGCTGGAGGTGCTGGAGGAGCTGTAGGAGGAGTTGGAGCCGTCAATGGAGCTTGAGGTGCCGGAGGAGCTGGAGGAGGAGTTAAAGGCGTCGGTGGGGTCGGAGGTGCTAAAGGGACGTTGGAGAAGGGAAGGTAGTCGAGGATGGAAGGTGAGCTGTATTTGGGTGGAGGAGGAGGGCCAGCATCACGGCCCGAGTAGAAGTCCTGGAGCCAGTGAAAATGGCCTTCCAAGAAGAGAGCCATGGCTCTTCAGAAGGCAGCCCGGAAGGAGATGGAGGTGAGGCCGGAAGCCGGACGGAGGCTATCAGAGCAGAGGCAATGTCGTCATGCATACAGCCGCCCGCAAGCGAGGGAAGGGGCACACGAAACAAAGCTTGAAGCGCTGAAGGGTGGGTGGGTGGGTGAAACAAGCTGTAGAATCGTGAAGGCTTGATACCATGTCAGGCATGTGGAGTGAAGCGAGACACGGAGCGGAAGCAACGTGGGCCGCAAGTCAAAATGGAACGGAAGCCAACGAGAGAAAGAAATGATGATTGACTGAATGAAGGAAGCGAAGTACAAGAGGCATCAGACTACCTGTAATAGTGTTTGCGCCTAGGCCTAGCGGCTTGTCTGACTAAGCTAAGGCGTGTACGCCTGCTAAGGTGGGCGGTGTGATGCATGTAGCTGCAACCATCACGCTGCTGTGGTCGCTTCTGTTGTATGCAGAGTCGCGTTGTGACTCTGCACGTTCTTAGTTGTGCAGACCTTCTTGTGGAAGGGCTGCGGTCCATGGGACTTCCGAGCTGGGGAGGTCCGACGCACGACAGAGGGACCTGTCGCGTAGCTGGGACCGAGGCGCGCTCTTCATTGGAGATGGTTGGTTGTGGGTTGACCGTTCGGCGNATGGTCAGCGCGCGACGTCCGTTGGTGGAGCACGTGGGCTGGTTTGGTGGCCGGCTGCTGCTTCGGAAGAGGCTTGGTCGGTTTTACCGCCCAAGCCATTTGGTCGATGGCCGGAGATGAGCTCGTGCGAGACGTGGGCAGACGAGTGATTTCCAGTTCTAGCTTCGGAGGTGGCAGGGGCAATGCGGAAACAAGAAGGGGTAGGAGGGAGAGTCCAGATGCGCCGTGTGGTTCTTGAAGATTATTCTGACACCACTGACCATGAACACAAAGTTTACCAAGTATGAATCATAACACGAGTCAGCGACGGTCAGAGTATCCAATCACAGTGCAGATGTACTAGGCATGATCTTGCAGGTATAAACAAGGTAGAATACTGGTGTCTCGGTATGGCTATTGTGCGCAATGCCTTGACAAATTTGTCATGTGCCACTGACCATGACCACAAAGTTTACCAAGTGACTTTAACTTCTACGAATCGTAACACGAGTCAGCCACGGTCAGAGTGTCCAATCACAGCGCACATCTAATATGCATGACCTTGCAGGTATAAACAAGGTAAAAAACCGGTGTGTTACCCCTTTTTTTTCCGCGCTCGTCGTTGTTCCGCGATGTCAATTCACTTCCACGCCTTCCATGTTGTCCTCCGCAAATCTCCTCTTTTTGCACCCCATAAGACTTCATTCCACATTCCCCCTGACACATTGGCACCTTTGATCACTCACACGTGGTCTTTCCTCCCATCACCTCACCCCTCTGACATGGCAATTCCGCGGAACTCCATCACCCCCTCCTGGAACACCCCTATTCCACGGATTNAACATGGCAAATCCACGGAACCAAGACATAGACACAGAAATCACGCGGCGGAGGCCCAATACGCTTCCTTCCGCTCTCTTGAGAGTTGTCCAAGGGCCACCCATTCACTTCCGTGGTCACTTGGGCACTCTTCCGCGCTCTTCACTTGTGTCAGGCCAGTCTTGTGAGTGGTCCCGCGGAACACCTCTTGTCATCTTCGGAGTCCTCAGATTCACTTGCGGATTCCATGGTGACAGAGTGCTGAGATGAAGGAGAGAGTGAGGCAAGGTTGTGAGGCAATAAGCTTGATTAACTCATGTCAACTGAACACAAGTCCACAAGCCCGAATCCCAAGTCCGAATCACACATTCCAAACTGATGGAACTAAGCCTATTATATAGTCCGCTACACCCTTCCCTGCCGCGCCGCGGCCCCTATGCATTCACACCCACTACCACCACTACTTTATTCCCATCCGCGAAGCAAGTGCCACCATTGCTTCCTCCTTGCTCGTCGCGCCGTCTCCCGCCACTTCTTGGTCTTCGCGCCTTGTGGTTCCCGCCATTCTTGGTCCAGTTGTCTTCCCGCGTCTTGTACAACACTTCCGCACCTTGTGTGACCCCTTCTTTTGTCCGCACCACTTGTGCCTCTTGTTCCGCCCTCACACGCCTCTCCTCCAAACATCAAATCCGCGGATACACTTGGAGGCCTGTTTCCGCGCCCCTCTTTCCCACACAGGTGACCCCAACACCATCAGAAATGTGGCAAATCCGTGGGTCAACACTATGGCAACTTTCCGCCTCTTCCGCGGCACTGCAACTTGCCTCTCTGTTGTTACTGGCAAGGCAATTCCGCGGGTTAGGCACCCAGCACCATTCCGCAGCACTTCCTTCTCACCGTAGCCACAAAACACCTTCCCAAACATGCCCATTCTGCTCCTGACCATCATGGCACTTTCTCACGCCCTCCGCGCACCCAAAACTTGCTCCAATAGCCTCCCAAACAACCCAAATCCGCGGCTGAACCTTGCACCATGTTTTGAGGCCTTCTGGAACCCCAAAGTCGCCCAACTTCCCCTCCCAAGTTGCCTTATCCGCAGACACACCCCCTGCCCTCGTTTTGCCTCTTCCGCGGAACCCCAAATATGAAGCCATTGTTAATGAACAGCCAATTCCGCGGGTCAACCACCAGGCACAATTCCAGCCTTCCCCACACCCATAAACAGCCCAACACAAGCCCGGAAAGATGCCCATTCCGCCCCTCCACCATGAGGATCAACTGTGGTTCTCTCCCTTTGCCCAAAGACCACCCCTCACTCGCCTCAACTCCATCGCGGAAGTCCATGACTCGGTCTCCCTCGCGGTATAATTGCGTGTGCGGCAGATTTCATGTAAACACATGTAGGTGCGTGTAGGTGTGTGTAAGTGCGTGTAGGTACGTGTAGATGCATGTAAGTATGGGTAAGTTTGTGTAAGTGAATGTAAGTTCGTGTAAGGATGTGTAAGTGAGTGTAAGTGTGTGTAAGTGTGTGTAAGTGTGTGAGAGTGCATATAAGTGCGTGTAAGTGCGTGTAAGTGCGTGTAAGTGTGTGTGAGTGCGTGTAAGTGTGTGTTAGTGCGTATGAGTGTGTGTAAGAGTTTGTAAGTGCATGTAAGTGTGTGTAAGTGTGGTTTAAGTTTGTGTAAGTGAGTGTAAGTACGTGTAAGTACGTGTAAATTCGTATAAATGTGTGTAAGTATGTGTAAGTGCTAAAAGTGTGTATAAGTGCGTATTAGTGCGTATAAGTGTGTATAAGTGTGTGTAAGTGCAGTTTAAGTTCGTGTAAGTGCGTGTAAGTGTGTGTAAGTGCGTGTAAGTACGTGTAAGTACGTGTAAGTGCATGGAAGTGCAAGTAAGTGTGTGAAAGTATGTGTAAGTGCATGTAAGCACGTGTAAGTGTGTGTAAGTGTGTGTAAGTGAGTGTAAGTGGGTGTAAGTCGAGTAAGTACAAGTAAGTGCGTATAAGTACATGTAAGTGTGCGTAAGTGCGTGTAAGTGCTTGTTAGTGCGTATAAGTGCGTGTAAGAGCATGTAAGTGCGTGTAAGTACGTGTAAGTTTGTATAAGTGTGTGTAAGTGTGTGTTAAGTGCATGTAAGTGCATGCAAGTGAGTGTAAGTGCGAATAAGTGCGGTTTACGTTCGTGTAAGTGAGTGTAAGTGTGTGTAAGTGCGTATAAGTGCGTCTACATGCATGTAAGTACGTATACGTGCAGTTTAAGTGGGTGTAATTTTGTGTAAGCTCGTGTAAGTGCGTGTAAGAGTGTATAAATGCATGTAAGTACGTGTAAGTATGTGTAAGTGTGTGTAAGTCCGTGTAAGTGCGTGTAAGTGCGTGTACGTACGTGCGAGTGCGTGTAAGTGTATGTTAGTGCACCTAAGTGTCTATAAGTGCGTGTAAGTACGTGTAAGTGCATGTAAGTGCGTATAAGTGCGTGTAAGTGCGTGTAAGTACGGAAACATACGTGTAATTGCGTGTAAGTTTGTGTAAGTGAATGTCAGTTCGTGTAAGTGCCTGTAAGTGCGTATAAGTGTGTGTAAGTGTGCGAAAGTGCATGTGAGTGCGTGTGAGTACGTGTGAGTACTCATAAGTACGTGTAAGTACGTGTATGTGCGTGTAAGTGCGTGTAAGTACGTATCAGTGCGTGTAAGTGCATGTAAGTGCGTGTAAGTACGTGTAAGTGCCTGTAAGTGCGTGTAAGTGCGTGTAAGTGCATGTAATTGCGTGTACTTGTGGATTAAGTATGTGTAAGTTCGTGTAAGTGCATGTAGGTGCGTACATTGATGTTGAAGTGCGTGTAAGTGTGTGTAAGTGCGTGTAAGTAAGTGTAAGTGTGTGTAAGTGGGTGTAAGTGAGTGTAAGTGTGTGTAAGTGCGTGTAAGTGTGTTTAGTGCATGTAAAAGCGTGTAAGTGTGTATAAGTGTGTATCAGTGCGTGTAAGTGCATATAAGTGCATGTAAGTGCGTGTAGGTGTGTCTAAGTGTGTATAAGTGCATGTAAGTGGGTATAAGTGTGTGTAAGTACGTGTAAGTACGTGTAAGTGTGTAAGTGCATATAAGAACATGTACGTGCATGTAAGTGCGTGTAAGTGCGTGTAAATACGTATAAGTACGTGTAAGTGTGTGTAAGTGCGTGTAAGTTTGTGTCACAAATGGTCGCCAAACAACCATAACACGAGATGTGCGTGTGTATGTAAGTGTGTGTAAGTACGTATAAGTACGTGAAAATGCGTGTGAGTGCGTGTGAGTGCGTATGAGTATGTGTAAGTATGTGTAAGTGCGTATAAGTGTGAAAAAGTGCGTATAAGTGCGTGTCAGTGTGTGTAAGTTTGTGTAAGTGCGTGTAAATGTGTGTAAGTGCGTGTAAGTATGTGTAAGCATGTGTAAGATCATGTAAGAACGTGTAAGAGCGTATAAGTGCATGTAAGTACGTGTAAGTGCATGTAAGTGCGTGTAAGTACGTGTAAGTGCGTATAAGTGCGTATACGTACGTGTAAGTGCGTGTAAGTTCGTGTAAGTGCATGTAAGTGCGTGAAAGTGTGTGTAAGTGCGTGTAAGTGCAAGAAAGTGTGTGTAAGTGCATGTAAGTGTGTGTAAGTGTGTGTAAGTACGTATAAGTACGTGAAAATGCGTGTGAGTGCGTGTGAGTGCGTATGAGTATGTGTAAGTATGTGTAAGTGCGTATAAGTGTGAAAAAGTGCGTATAAGTGCGTGTCAGTGTGTGTAAGTATGTGTAAGTACGTGTAAGTGTGTGTAAGTGTGTGTAAGTTTGTATAAGTGCGTGTAAATGTGTGTACGTGCGTGTAAGTATGTGTAAGCATGTGTAAGATCATGTAAGAACATGTAAGAGCGTATAAGTGCATGTAAGTATGTGTAAGTGCATGTAAGTGCGTGTAAGTACGTGTAAGTGCGTATAAGTGCGTATACGTACGTGTAAGTGCGTGTAAGTTCGTGTAATTGCATGTAAGTGCGTGAAAGTGTGTGTAAGTGCGTGTAAGTGCAAGAAAGTGTGTGTAAGTGCATGTAAGTGTGTGTAAGTGCGTGTAAGTATGTGTAAGTTTGTGTAAGTATGTGTACGTTCTTGTGAGTGCGTGTAAGTACGTGTAAGTGTGTATAAGTGCGTGTAAGTGTATGTAAGTGTGTGTAAGTACGTGTAAGTACGTGTAAGTGCGTGTAAGTAGGTGTAAGTACGTGTAAGTGCAAGTAAGTGCATTTAAGGGCATGTAAGTGCATGTAAGTGCGTGTAAGTACGTGTAAATGTGTGTAAGTGCGTGTAAGTGTATGAAAGTGTGTGTAAGTGCATGTAAGTGCGTGTAAGTGCGTGTAAGTATGTGTACGTGCGTGTAAGTGTGTGTAAGTGTGTGTAAGTACATGTAAGTGTGTGTAAGTGCGTGTAAGTACGTGTAAGTTTGTGTAAGTGAATGTAAGTTTGTGTAAGTTCGTGTAAGTGCATGTTAGTACGTGTAAGTGCGTGTAAGTGCGAGTAAGTGCGTGTAAGTACGTGTAAGTATGTGTAAGTGCATGAAAGTGCGTGTAAGTGTGTACAAGTGCGTGTAAGTGTGTGTTAGTGCGTGTGAGTGCGTGTAAGAGTGAGTAAGTGCATGTAAGTGCGTGTAAGTACAGTTTCAGTTCGTGTAAGTGAGTGTAAGTGCGTGTAAGTACGTGTAAGTTGTGTAAGTGCGTGTAAGTGTGTGTAAGTACTAAAAGTGTGTGTAAGTACATGTAAGTGTGTGTAAGTGCGTGTAAGTGCAGTTTAAGTTTGTGTAAGTGCTTCTAAGTACGTGTAAGTGCGTGTAAGAATGTGTAAGTGCGTGTAAGAGCATGTAAGTATGTGTAAGTGCACTTTAAGTGGATATAATTTCGTGTAAGTTCGTGTAAGTGTGTGTAAGTAGGTGTAAGTGTATGTAAGTGTGTATAAGTGCGTGTAAGTGTGTGTAAGTGCGTGTAAGTGCATATAAGTGTGTATAAGTGTTTGCAAGTGCCTGTAAGTGCGTATAAGTGTGTGTAAGTCCGTGTAAGTGCAGTTTAAGTTTGTATAAGTACGTGTAAGTGTGTGTAAGTAAGTGTAAGTGTGTGTAAGTGCATGTAAGTGCGTGTACGTACGTGTAAGTACGTGTAAGTACATGTCAGTGCAAGTAAGTGCATGTAAGCACATGTAAGTGTGTGTGTGTGTGTAAGTGCGTGTAAGTGGGTGTAAGTGCGTGTAAGTGCAAGTAAGTGCGTGTAACTACGTGTAAGTGCATGTTAGCACATGTAAGTGTGTGTAAGTGTGTGTAAGTGCGTGTAAGTGGGTGTAAGTGCGTGTAAGTGCATGTAAGTGCGTGTAAGTACGTGTAAGTAAGTGTTAGTATGTGTAAGTGCGTGTAAGTGCGTATAAGTATGTGTAAGTTTGTGTAAGTGTGTGTAAGTGCATGAAAGTGCATGTAAGTATGTGTAAGTGTGTGTAAGTGCATGTAAGTGCAGTTTAAGACCGTGTAAATACGTGTTAGTGCGTGTAAGTGCATGTAAGTGCATTTAAGTACGTGTACGTGCGTGTAAGTGCAGTTTATGTGTATGTAGTTTTGTGTAAGTTCACGTAAGTGTGTGTAAGTTCGTGTAAGTGCGTGTAAGTGCGTGTAAGTGTGTGTAAGTGCGTGTAAGTGCGTGTAAGTACGTGCAAGTGCGTGTAAGTGCGTGTTAGTGCATGTAAGTATCTGTAAGTATGTGTAAGTATGTGTAAGTGCATGTAAGTGCGTGTAAGTGCGTTTAGGTACGTGTAGGTGCCTGTAAGTGCATGTAAGTGTGTATAAGTGCGTGTAAGTGTGTGTAAGTGTGTGTAAGTGCATGTAAGTGTGTGTAAGTGTGGTTTAAGTATGTGTAAGTTCATATAAGTGCGTAGAAGTGCGTGTTAGTGCGTGTAAGTGCGTATAACCAAGTGTAAGTGCATGTAAGTGTGTGTAAGTGTGTGCAAGTGTGTGTAAGTACGTGTTAGTGCGTGTAAAAGCATGTCAGTGCGTGTAAGTGCGTGTAAGTGCATGTAAGTGCGTGGAAGTGTATGTAAGTGCATGTAAGTTCGTGTAAGTATGAGTAAGTATGTATAAGTGTGTGTAAGTGTGTGTAAGTGCGTGTCATTGCGTGTAAGTGTGTATACGTGCGTGTAAGTATGTATACGTGTGTGTAAGTGTGTGCAAGTGTGTGTAAGTGCATATAAGTACGTGTAAGTACGTGTAAGTGCGTGTGAGTGCGTGTGAGTGTGTGTAAGTACGTGTAAGTACGTGTATGTGCATTTAAGTGTTTGTAAGTGCGTGTCAGTACGTGTAAGTGCGTGTACGTGCGTGTAAGTGCGTGCAAGTGCGTGTAAATTTGTGTAAGTGTGTGTAAATGCATGTAAGTGTAGGTAAGTGCGTTTAAGTGCGTGTAAGTGTGTGTAAGTGTGTATAAGTGTGTATAAGTTCGTGTAAGTGCGTGTAAGTGTGTGTAAGTGCGTGTAAGTACGTGTAAGTAGGTGTTAGTATGTGTAAGTGCGTGTAAGTGCGTATAAGTATGTGTAAGTTTGTGTAAGTGTGTGTAAATGCATGTAAGTGTAGGTAAGTGCGTGTAAGTGCGTGTAAGTCCGTGTAAGTGCATGTAAGTGCGTGAAAGTGCGTGTAAGTACGTGTAAGTAGGTGTTAGTATGTGTAAGTGCGTGTAAGTGCGTATAAGTATGTGTAAGTTTGTGTAAGTGTGTGTAAATGCATGTAAGTGTAGGTAAGTGCGTGTAAGTGCGTGTAAGTCCGTGTAAGTGCATGTAAGTGCGTGAAAGTGCGTGTAAGTACGTGTAAGTAGGTGTTAGTATGTGTAAGTGCGTGTAAGTGCGTATAAGTATGTGTAAGTTTGTGTAAGTGTGTGTAAATGCATGTAAGTGTAGGTAAGTGCGTGTAAGTGCGTGTAAGTCCGTGTAAGTGCATGTAAGTGCGTGAAAGTGCGTGTAAGTACGTGTAAGTACGTGTTAGTACGTGTAAGTGCGTGTAAGTGCGTGTAAGTGTGTGTAAGTGTGTGTAAATGCGTGTAAGTGTAGGTAAGTGCGTTTAAGTGCGTGTAAGTGTGTGTAAGTGTGTATAAGTGTGTATAAGTTCGTGTAAGTGCGTGTAAGTGTGTGTAAGTGCATGTAAGTGCGTGAAAGTGCGTGTAAGTACGTGTAAGTACACAAAAGTGTGTATAAGTGCGTGTAAGTATGTGTAAGTGCGTAAAAGTATGCATACGTTCGTGTAAGTGCATGTAAGTTCCTGTGCGTGTGTGTAAGTGCGTGTAAGTGTGTACAAGTGATTGTAAGTATGTATAAGTGTGTGTGAGTGCATGTAAGTATGTGTAAGTACGTGTAAGTACAAGTAAGTACGTGCAAGTGTGTATAAATGCGTGTAAGTGTGTGTAAGTACGTGTAAGTGCGTGTAAGTGCGTGTAAGTATGTGTACGTACGTGTAAGCGCGTGTAAGTGCGTGTAAGTGCGTGTAAGTGCCTGCAAGTAGGTGTCAGTACGTGTACGTATGTGTGAGTACGTGAAAGTTTGTGTAAGTGACTGTCAGTTCGTGTAAATGCGTGTAAGTGCGTGTAACTATGTGTAAGTACGTGTAAGTGTGTGTAAGTACGTATAAGTACGTGTAAGTGCGTATAAGTGTGTATAAATGTGTCTAAGTGCATGTAAGTACGTGTAATTACGTGTAAGTTTGTGTAAGTGAATGTAAGTTCGTGTAAGTGTGTATAAGTTCATGTAAGTGTGTGTAAGTGTGTGTAAATGCGTGTAAGTATGTGTAAGTAGGTGTAAGTGCATATAAGTTTGTGTAAGTGCGTGAAAGTGCGTGTACCTGTGTGTAAGTGCGTGTTGGTGTGTGTGAGTGCGTATAAGAGCGTGTAAGGGCATACAAGTGCGTGTAAGTGCGGTTTATGTTCGGGTAGGTGAGTGTAAGTGCATGTAAGTACGTGTAAGTATGTGTTAGTGCGTGTAAGTACGTGTAAGTGTGTGTAAGTGCGTGTTGGTGTGTGTGAGTGCGTATAAGAGCGTGTAAGGGCATACAAGTGCGTGTAAGTGCGGTTTACGTTCGGGTAGGTGAGTGTAAGTGCATGTAAGTACGTGTAAGTTCGTGTAAGTGCGTGTACGTGCGTGCAAGTGCTAAAAGTGAGTGTCAGTGCATGTAAGTGCGTGTAAGTACGTGTATTTTCTGTTTCAGTTCGTGTAGGTGCGTGTAAGTGTGTGTAAGTTTGTATAAGTGCGTAGAAGTATGTGTAAGTACGTGTAAGTTGGTGTAAGTGCGTATAAGTGCGTATAAGTGCATGTAAGTGCGTATAAGTGCGTACAAGTGCATGCAAGTGCGTGTAAGTGTGTGTAAGTAAGTGTAAGTGCATGTAAGTGCATGTAAGTGTGTGTACGTGCGTGTAAGTATGTGTAAGTGCATGTAAGTGCATGTAAGTGTGTGTTAGTGCGTGTAAGTGCGTATAAGTGCGTGTAAGTGCATGTAAGTGTGTGGAAGTACGTGTAAGTGCGTGTAAGTATGTGTAAGTGCGTGTGAGTGTGAGTGAGTACGTGTGAGTGTGTGTAAGTATGTATATGTGCGTGTACGTGTGTGTAAGCATGTGTAAGTGCGTATCAGTACGTGTAAGTGCGTATACATGCGTGTAACTGCGTGTAAGTGTGTGTAAGTTAGTGTAAGTGTGTGTAAATGCATCTAAGTGTGTGTAAGTGTGTGTAAGTGCGTGTTAGTGCGTGTCAGTGCGTGTAGGTTCGTGTAAGTGCGTGTAAGTACGTGTAAGTTTGTGTAAGTGCATGTAAGTACGTGTAAGTACATGTAAGTGTGTGTAAGTGCGTATAGGTACGTGTAAGTTTGTGTAAGTGCATGTAAGTTCCTGTGAGTGTGTGTAAGTGCGTGTAAGTGTGTGTGAGTGTGTGTATGTGCACATAAGTATGTGTAAGTACGTGTAAGTGCAAGTAAGTGCGTGTAAGTGCATGTAAGTGTGTGTAAGTGCGTACAAGCACGTGTAAGTGCGTGTAAGTACGAGTAAGTGTGTGTAAGTATGTGTAAGTGCGTGCAAGTGTGTGTAAGTGCATGTAAGTACGTGTTAGTGCGTGTAAGTGCGTGTAAGTGTGTGTAAGTGCGTGTAAGTGCGTATAAGTACCTGTAAGCACGTGTAAGTACGTGTAAGTTTGTGTAAGTGACTGTCAGTTCGTGTAAGTACGTATACGTGTGTATAAGTGCGTGTAAGTGCGTGTAAGTACGTGTAAGTGTGTATCGGTGTGTGTAAATGCGTGTAAGTGTGTGTAAGTACGTGTAAGTGCGTATGAGTACGTGTAAGTTTGTGTAAGTGAATGTAAGTGTGTGTAAGTGCGTGTAAGTGCATGTAAGTGTGTGTACGTGTGTGTAAGTGCGTGTAAGTGCGTGTAAGTACGTCTAAGTACGTGTAAGTACGTGTAAGTGCGTGTAAGTGTGTGTAAGTGCGTGTAAGTACGTGTAAGTGCGTATCGGTGTGTGTAAATGCGTGTAAGTGTGTGTAAGTACGTGTAAGTGCGTATGAGTACGTGTAAGTGTGTGTAAGTGAGTGTAAGTTTGTGTAAGTGCGTGTAAGTGCATGTAAGTGTGTGTACGTGTGTGTAAGTGCGTGTAAGTGCGTGTAAGTACGTCTAAGTACGTGTAAGTACGTGTAAGTGCGTGTAAGTGTGTGTAAGTGCGTGTAAGTACGTGTAAGTGCGTATCGGTGTGTGTAAATGCGTGTAAGTGTGTGTAAGTACGTGTAAGTGCGTATGAGTACGTGTAAGTTCGTGAAAGTGCGTGTACCTGTGTGTAAGTGCGTGTTAGTACGTGTGAGTGCGTATACGAGCGTGTAAGGGCATACAAGTGCGTGTAAGTGCGGTTTACGTTCGTGTAGGTGAGTGTAAGTGCGTGTAAGTACAAGCAAGTTTGTATAAGTGCGTGTAAGTGCGTGTAAGTGCTAAAAGTGTGTGTCAGTGTGTGTAAGTGCGTGTAAGTAACTATAATTGCTGTTTCAGTTTGTATAAGTGTGTATAAGTGTGTGTAAGTTTGTGTAAGTGCGTGTAAGTACGTGTTAGTACGTGTAAGTGGGTGTAAGTGCGTATGAGTGCGTATAAGTGCATGTAAGTACGTACAAGTGCGTATAAGTGCATGCAAGTGCATGTAAGTGTGTGTAAGTGTGTGTAAGTGCATGTAAGTGCATGTAAGTGTGTGTAAGTACGTATAAGTATGTGTAAGTGCATGTAAGTACGTGTAAGTATGTGTTAGTGCGTGTAAGTACGTTAAGTGCGTGTAAGTGCATGTAAGTACGTGTAAGTATGTGTTAGTGCGTGTAAGTACGTTAAGTGCGTGTAAGTGCGTGTAAGTGTGTGGAAGTACGTGTAAGTGCGTGTAAGTACGTGTAAGTGTGTGTGAGTGCATGTGAGTGTGTGTAAGTATGTATAAGTGCGTGCACGTGTGTGTAAGTATATTTAAGTGCGTGGCAGTGCGTGTAAGTGTGTATACACGTGTGTAAGTGCGTGTAAGTGTGATAAGTTTGTGTAAGTGTGTGTAAGTTTGTGTAAGTGTATGTAAATACATATAAGTGTGTATAAGTGCGTGTAAGTGCGTGTTAGTGCGTGTAAGTGCGTATAAGTACGTGTAAGTTCGTGTAAGTTCGTGTACGTGCGTGTAAGTGCGTGTAAGTTCGTGTAAGTGCATGTAAGTGCATGTAAGTGCATGTAAGTGTGTGAAAGTGCGTGTAAGTATGTGTAAGTGCGTATAGGTATGTGTAAGTTTGTGTAAGTGCATGTAAGTTCTTGTGAGTGTGTATAAGTGCGTGTAAGTACGTGTAAGTGTGTGTGAGTATGTGTAAGTGCATGCAAGTACGTGTAAGTACGTGTAAGTGCAAGTAAGTGCGTGTAAGTGCATGTAAGTGCGTGTAAGTGCATATAAGCATGTGTAAGTGCGTGTAAGTGCGTGTAAGTACGTGTAAGTACGTGTAAGTGCATGTAAGTGTGTGTTAGTGCATGTAAGTACGTGTTAGTGCGTGTAAGTGCATGAAAGTGTGTGTAAGTACGTGTAAGTGCGTGTAAGTACGTTTAAGTACGTGTAAGTACGTGTAACTTCTTGTAAGTTAGTGTCAGTTTGTGTAAGTGCGTATACGTGCGTGTAAGTGTGTGTAAGTGCGTGTAAGTGCGTATAAGTGCGTATAAGTGTGTGTAAATGCGTAGAAGTGTGTGTAAGTGCGTGTAAGTACGTGTAAGTATGTGTAAGTTTGTGTAAGTGAATGTAAGTTCGTGTAAGTGCGTGTGAGTGCGTGTAAGTGCGTATGAGTGTGTGTAAGTGCGTGTAAGTGCGTGTAAGTGTGTGTAAATACGTGTAAGTTTGTATAAGTGCGTGTAAGTGCGTGAAAGTGCGTTTACATGTGTGAAAGTGCGTGTTAGTGTGTGTGAGTGTGTGTAAGAGCGGGTAAGGGCATAGAAGTGCGTGTAAGTGCGGTTTAAGTTCATGTAAGTGAGTGTAAGTGCGTGTAAGAACGTGTAAGTTCATGTAAGTGTGTGTAAGTGCGTGTAAGTGCTAAAAGTACATGTCAGTACGTGTAAGTGCGTGTAAGTACGTGTAAGTGCGTGTAAGTGCGTGTAAGAACGTGTAAGTTCATGTAAGTGTGTGTAAGTGCGTGTAAGTGCTAAAAGTACATGTCAGTACGTGTAAGTGCGTGTAAGTACGTGTAAGTGCAGTTTAAGTTTGTGTAAGTACGTGTAAGTGCGTGTAAGTACGTGTAAGTTCGTGTAAGTGCGTGTAAGTGTGTATAAGTGCGTGTAAGTACGTATAAGTGTGTATACGTGCGTGCAAGGGTGTGTAAGTGCATACAAGTTCGTATTAAGGCATGTAAGTGTGTGTAAGTGCGTGTAAGTGTATGGAAGTGCGTGTAAGTACGTATAAGTGTGTGTAGGTGCGTATAAGTGCGTGTAAGTGCGTATAAGTGTGTGTAAGTGTGTTTAAGTGTGTATAAGTGCGTGTAAGTGCATCTAAGTGCGTGTAAGTGTGTGAACATGCATATAAGTGCGTGTAAGTGCGTGTAAGTGCGTGTAAGTGTGTGTAGTTGCGTATATGTGTGTATACGTGTGTGCAAGTGCGTGTAAGTGCATGTAAGTATGGTATAAGTGCGTGTAAGTGCGTGTTAGTGCGAATACGTGTATGTAAGTGTGTGTAAGTGCGTACAAGTACGTATAAGTACGTATACGTACGTAGAAGTGCGTGTAAGTGTGTGTAAGTGCGTACAAGTACGTATAAGTACGTATACGTACGTATAAGTGCGTTTAAGTGTACGTAAAAGCCTATAAGTACGTGTAAGTGTGTGTTAGTGCGTACAAGTGCATGTAAGTGCGTGTAAGTGCATGTAAGTGCGTGTAAGTGCATGTAAGTGCATGTAAGTGTGTGTAAGTATGTATAAGTGTGTGTAAGTGTGTGTAAGTGAGTGTAAGTACGTGTAAGTGCGTGTAAGTACGTGTAAGTTTGTATAGGTGCATGTAAGTGCTTGTAAGTGTATATAAGTGCGTGTAAGTGTGTGTAATGGCGTGTAAGTGCATTTTAAGTTCGTGTAAGTGCGTGTAAGTGCGTGTAAGTGTGTGTAAGTGTGTATAAGTGCATGTAAGTACGTGTAAGTGCAGTTTAAGTCCGTGTAAGTACGTGTAAGTACGTGCAAATACATGTAAGTATGTGTGAGTACGTGTAAGTGTGTGTAAGTGCGTGTAAGTGCGTGGAAGTGTGTGTAAGTGCGTGTAAGTGCGTATAAGTGGGTATAAGTGCGTGCAAGTGCGTATAAGTGCGAGTTAGTACGTGTAAGTATGTGTAAGTGCGTATAAGTATGTGTAAGTGCGTGTAAGTATGTGTAAGTGCGTGTAGGTGCGTGTAGATATGTGTAAGTGTGTGTATGTACGTGTAAGTGTGTGTAAGTACGTGTAAGTGCGTGTACGAGTGTATAAGTGTGTGTAAGTGCATGTAAGTGCGTGTAAGTGTGTGTATGTGCGTCTAAGTACGTGTAAGTGCATGTAAGTGCGTGTAAGTGCATGTAAGTGGGTGTAAGTGCGTGTAAGTACGTGTAAGTGCGTGTAAGTATGTGTAAGTGCGTGTAGGTGCGTGTAGATATGTGTAAGTGTGTGTATGTACGTGTAAGTGTGTGTAAGTACGTGTAAGTGCGTGTACGAGCGTATAAGTGTGTGTAAGTGCATGTAAGTGCGTGTAAGTGTGTGTATGTGCGTCTAAGTACGTGTAAGTGCATGTAAGTGCGTGTAAGTGCATGTAAGTGGGTGTAAGTGCGTGTAAGTACGTGTAAGTGCGTGTGAGTGCGTATAAATGCGTGTAAGTGCGTATACGTGTGTGTAAGTGTCTGTTAGTATGTGTAAGTGTGTGTAAAAGTGTGTAAGTGCGTGAAAGTGCATGTAAGTGCGTGTAAGTGCATGAAAGTGCATGTAAGTACATGTAAGTGCGTGTAAGTATGTGTAAGTGCGTGTAAGTGCGTGTAAGTGCGTGTAAGTGCGTGTAAGTATGAGTAAGTGCGTGTAAGTACGTGTAAGTGTGTGTAAGTGCGAGTAAGTACGTACAAGTACATATAAGTACGTGGAAATGCAAGTAAGTGTGTGAAAGTAGGTGTAAGTGCATGTAAGCACGTGTAAGTGCGTGTAAGTGCGTATAAGTACGTGTAAGTGCGTGTAAGTGGTTGTAAGTGGAGTAAGTGCAAGTAAGTGCGTGTAAGTACGTGGAAGTGCGCGTCAGTGTGTGTAAGTGCTTGTAAGTGCGTGTAAGAGTGTGGAAGTGTGTGAATGTACGTATAAGTTTGTGTAACTGCGTGTAAGTGTGTTTTAAGTATGTGTAAGTGCATGTAAGTGTGTGTAAGTGCGTATAAGTGCGGTTTATGTTCGTGTAAGTGTGTGTAAGTACGTGGAAGTACGTGTAAGTGCGTGTAAGTACGTGTAAGTGCATGTAAGTGCATGTAAGTGCAGTTTAAGTGGGTGTAATTTTGTGTAAGCTCGTGTAAGTGCGTGTAAGAGCGTATAAGTGCGTGTAAGTGCGTGTAAGTGTGTACAAGTGTGTGTAAGTCCGTGTAAGTGCGTGTAAGTGCGTGTAAGTGTGTGTAAGTGTGTGTTAGTGCGTGTAAGTGCGAGTAGGTACGTGTAGGTGCGTAGGAGTGTATATAGGTACGTGTAAGTGCGTGTAAGTGCGTGTAAGTGCGTGTAAGTGCATGTACGTGCGTATAAGTATGGTTTAAGTGCTTGTAAGTTTGTGTAAGTGTGTGTAAGTGCGTATAAGTGCGTGTAAGTAAGTGTTATTGCGTGTAAGTGCGTGTACGTGCATGTAAGTATGGTTTAAGTGCTTGTAAGTTTGTGTAAATGCGTGTAAGTGGGTGTACATGCGTGTAAGTAAGTATTTTTGCGTGTAAGTGCGTGTAAGTACGTGTAAGTGCATGTAAGTGCGTGTTAGTGCGTGTAAAAGTATGTAATTGCGTGTAAGTGCATGTAAGTATGTGTAAGTGCATACAAGTGCTTGTAAGTGCGTATAAGTGATTCTAAGTATGTGTAAGTACGTGTAAGTGTGTATTAGTCCATGTAAGTGTGTGTAAGTGCGTGCAAGTGCGTGTAAGTGCATGTAAGTGCGTGTAAGTGCATGTAAGTACATGTAAGTGCGTGAAAACATGTGCGAGTGCGTGTGAGTACGTGTGAGTGCTCGTAAGTATGTGTAAGTGCGTGTAAGTGCGTGTAAGTACGTGTAAGTGTGTGTCTGTGCGTGTAAGTATGTGTAAGTGCCTGTAAGTGCGTATACGTTTGTGTAAGTGCATGTAAATGCATGTTAGTGCGTGTAAGTGTGTGTAAGTGCGTGTAAGTGTGTGTAAGTATGTGTAAGTACGTGTACGGTTGTATAAGAGCGTGTAAGAGTGTGTTAGTGTGTGTAAGCGCGTGTAAGTGCGTGCAAGTGCGTATAGGTACGTGTAAGTGCGTGTAAGTGTGTATAATTGTGTGTAAGTTTGTGTACGTACGTATAAGTGTGTGAACGTACGTGTAAGTGCATGTAAGTGCGTGTAAGTGCAAGAAAGTGTGTGTAAGTGCGTGTAAGTCCGTGTAAGTTCGTGTAAGTATGTGTAAGTTCGTGTAAGTGTGTGTAAGTGCGTGTAAGTGCATGTAAGTGCGTGTAAGTGCAAGAAAGTGTGTGTAAGTGCGTGTAAGTCCGTGTAAGTTCGTGTAAGTATGTGTAAGTTCGTGTAAGTGTGTGTAAGTTCCTGTGAGTACCTTTAAGTGTGTGTAAGTGCGTGTAAGTACATGTAAGTGTGTGTAAGTGCATGTAAGTGCGTGTAAATGTGTGTAAGTGTGTGTATGTGCGTCTAAGTAGGTGTAAGTGCATGTAAGTGCGTGTAAGTGCATGTAAGTGGGTGTAAGTGCGTGTAAGTACGTGTAAGTGTGTGTACGTGCGTATAAGTGCGTGTAAGTGCATATACGTGCGTGTAAGTGTCTTTCAGTACGTGTAAGTGTGTGCAAAAGTGTGTAAGTGCGTGTAAGTGCATGTAAGTGCGTATAAGTGCATGTTAGTGCATGTAAGTACATGTAAGTGCGTATAAGTACGTGTTAGTGCGTGTAAGTGCGTGTAAGTGCGTGTAACTTCGTGTTAGTATGAGTAAGTGCGTGTAAGTGCGTGTACATGCTTGCAAGTACGTGTAAGTTTGTGTATGTGTGTGTAACTGTGTGTAAGTACATGTAAGTGGGTATAAGTGTGTGTAAGTGCGTGTAAGTGTGGGTTAAGTTCGTGTAAGTAAGTGTAAGTGCGTGTATGTACGTATAAGTACGTGTAAATGCGTCTAAGTGCGTGTAAGTGCGTGTAAGTAAAGTTTAAGTGGGCGTAATTTTGTCTAAGTTCGTCTAAGTGCGTGTAAGTGAGTGTAAGTACGACTAAGTGCGCGTAAGTGCGCGTAAGTGCGTATAAGTGCGTGTGAGTATGTGTAAGTGCCTGCAAGAGCATGTTAGTGTGTGTATGTCTGTGTAAGTGCATGTAAGTGTGTGTAAGTGCGTGTAAGTGCGTGTAAGTGCGTGTAGGTACGTGTAGGTGTGTGTAAGTGCGTGTCGGTACGTGTAAATGCATGTAAGTATGGTTAAGTTTGTGTAAGTGAATGTAAGTTTGTGTAAGGGCGTGTAAGTACGTGTAAGTGTGTAAAAGTGCGTGTAAGTGCATGTAAGTGCATGTAAGTGCGCGTAAGTGCGTGTAAGTGTGTGTAAGTGCGTATAAGTGTGTGTGAGTGCGTGTAAGTGCGTGTTAGTGCATGTGAGTGCGTGTAAGAGCGTATAAGTGCATGTAAGATTGTGTAAGTGCGGTTTAAGTTTGTGTAAGTGAGTGTAAGTACGTGTAAGTTTGCATAAATGTGTGTAAGTACGTGTAGGTGCTAAAAGTGTGTGTAAGTGCGTGTAAGTGGGTATAAGTGCGTGTAAGTGCAGTTTAAGTTTGTGTAAGTGCGTGTAAGTGCGTGTAAGTGTGTGTAAGTGCAAGTAAGTACGTACAAGTACGTATAACTACGTGGAAATACAAGTAAGTGTGTGAAAGTATGTGTAAGTGCATGTAAGCACGTGCTAGTGCGTGTAAGTGCGTGTAAGTGCGTGTAAGTGGTTGTAAGTGGAGTAAGTGCAAGTAAGTGCGTGTAAGTACGTGGAAGTACACGTTAGTGTATGTAAGTGCTTGTAAGTGCGTGTAAGTGTGTGTAAGAGTGTGGAAGTGCGTGTAAGTACGTGTAAGTTTGTGTAAGTGCGTGTAAGTGTGTTTTAAGTACGTGTAAGTGCATGTAAGTGTGTGTAAGTGCGTGTAAGTGTGTGTAAGAGTGTGGAAGTGCGTGTAAGTACGTGTAAGTTTGTGTAAGTGCGTGTAAGTGTGTTTTAAGTACGTGTAAGTGCATGTAAGTGTGTGTAAGTGCGTATAAGTGCGGTTTATGTTCGTGTAAGTGTGTGTAAGTGCGTGTAAGTACGCGTAAGTGCGTGTAAGTACGTGTAAATGCATGTAAGTGCATGTAAGTGCAGTTTAAGTGGGTGTAATTTTGTGTAAGCTCGTGTAAGTGTGTGTAAGAGTGTGTAAGTGCGTGTAAGTGCGTGTAAGTGTGTACAAGTGTATGTAAGTCCGTGTAAGTGCGTGTAAGTGCGTGTAAGTGTGTGTAAGTGTGTGTTAGTGCGTGTAAGTGCGAGTAGGTACGTGTAGGTGCATAGAAGTGTACATAGGTACGTGTAAGTGCGTGTAAGTGCGTGTAAGTACGTGTAAGTGCATGTACGCGCGTATAAGTATGGTTTAAGTGCTTGTAAGTTTGTGTAAGTGTGTGTAAGTGCGTATAAGTGTGTGTAAGTAAGTATTATTGCGTGTAAGTGCGTGTACGTGCATGTAAGTATGGTTTAAGTGCTTGTAAGTTTGTGTAAATGCGTGTAAGTGTGTGTACATGCGTGTAAGTAAGTATTATTGCGTATAAGTGCGTGTAAGTACGTGTAAGTGCATGTAAGTGCGTTTTAGTGCGTGTAAAAGTATGTAATTGCATGTAAGTGCATGTAAGTACGTGTAAGTGCGTGTAAGTGCATACAAGTGCTTGTAAGTTCGTAAAAGTGATTGTAAGTATGTGTAAGTGCGTGTAAGTGCGTATAAGTGCGTGTAAGTGTGTGTAAGTGCATGCAAGTGCGTGTAAGTACATGTAAGTGCGTGTAAGTGCATGTAAGTACATGTAAGTGCGTGAAAATATGTGCGAGTGCGTGTGAGTACGTGTGAGTTCTCGTAAGTATGTGTAAGTGCGTGTAAGTGCGTGTAAGTACGTGTAAGTGTGTGTCAGTGCGTGTAAGTATGTGTAAGTGCGTGTAAGTGCGTATACGTTTGTGTAAGTGCGTGTAAATACATGTAAGTGCGTGTAAGTGTGTGTAAGTGCGTGTAAGTGTGTGTAAGTATGTGTAAGTACGTGTACGGTTGTATAATAGCGTGCAAGAGTGTGTTAGTGTGTGTAAGTGTGTGTAAGTGCGTGTAAGTGGGTATAAGTACGTGTAAGTGCGTGTAGGTGTGTATAATTGCGTGTAAGTTTGTGTAAGTACGTATAAGTGTGTGAACGTACGTGTAAGTGCATGTAAGTGCGTGTAAGTGCAAGAAAGTGTGTGTAAGTGCGTGTAAGTCCGTGTAAGTTTGTGTAAGTATGTGTAAGTTTGTGTAAGTGTGTGTAAGTGCGTATAAGTGTGTGTAAGTAAGTATTATTGCGTGTAAGTGCGTGTACGTGCATGTAAGTATGGTTTAAGTGCTTGTAAGTTTGTGTAAGTGTGTGTAAGTGCGTATAAGTGTGTGTAAGTAAGTATTATTGCGTGTAAGTGCGTGTACGTGCATGTAAGTATGGTTTAAGTGCTTGTAAGTTTGTGTAAGTGTGTGTAAGTGCGTATAAGTGTGTGTAAGTAAGTATTATTGCGTGTAAGTGCGTGTACGTGCATGTAAGTATGGTTTAAGTGCTTGTAAGTTTGTGTAAGTGTGTGTAAGTGCGTATAAGTGTGTGTAAGTAAGTATTATTGCGTGTAAGTGCGTGTACGTGCATGTAAGTATGGTTTAAGTGCTTGTAAGTTTGTGTAAGTGTGTGTAAGTGCGTATAAGTGTGTGTAAGTTTGAGTAAGTGCGTGTAAGTATGTCTAAGTGCGTGTAAGTGTGTGTAAGTGCGTGTAAGTGCGTGTAAGTTTGTGTAAGTACGTATAAGTGTGTGAACGTACGTGTAAGTGCATGTAAGTGCGTGTAAGTGCAAGAAAGTGTGTGTAAGTGCGTGTAAGTCCGTGTAAGTTTGTGTAAGTATGTGTAAGTTTGTGTAAGTGTGTGTAAGTTCCTGTGAGTACGTGTAAGTGTGTGTAAGTGCGTGTAAGTGCGCGTAAGTGTGTGTAAGTGCGTGTAAGTGCGTATAAATGCGTGCAAGTACCTGTAAGTACGTGTAAGTGCAAGTAAGTGCATGTAAGTGTGTGTAAGTGTGTGTAAGCAAGTGTAAGCAAGTGTAAGTGCGTGTAAGTACGTACAAGTGCGTGTAAGTGCGTATAAGTGTATATAAGTACGTATAAGTGCGTGTAAGTACATGTAAGTACGTATAAGTCCATGTAAGTATGTATAAGTGCGTGAAACTGCGTGTAAGTGCACATAAGTGGGTGCATGTATGTGTAAGTTTGTGTAGGTGAATGTCAGTTTGTGTAAGTGCGTATAAGTGTGTGTAAGTTTGAGTAAGTGCGTGTAAGTATGTCTAAGTGCGTGTAAGTGTGTGCAAGTGCATGTAAGTGCGTGTAAGTACATGTTAGTGCATGTAAGTGTCTGTAAGTGTGTGTAAGTATGTATAAGTGCGTATAAGTACGTATAAGTACGTGAAAGTACATGTGAGTACGTGTGAGTGCGTGTGAGTGCTCGTAAGTATGTATAAGTGCATGTAAGTGCGTGTAAGTGCGTGGAAGTGCGTGTAAGTATGTGTATGTGCATGTACGTGCGTGTAAGTGCATGTAACTGCATATAAGTGTGGTTTTAGTATGTGTAAGTTCGTATAAGTATGTGTAAGTACGTGTAATTATGTGTAAGTATGTGTAACTGCGTGTAAGTGCGTGTAAGTAAGTATACATGCGTGTAAGTACGTGTAAGTGTGTGTAAGTGCGTGTAAGTACGTGTAAGTGCGTGTTAGTGCGTGTTAAAGTGTGTAAGTGCGTGTAAGTGCGTGTAAGTGTGTGCAAGTACGTGTAAGTGCATGTAAGTACGTGTAAGTGTGTATAACTGTGTTAAAGTGTGTGTAAGTGTGTGTAAGTTCGTGTAAGTACGTGTAAGTGCATGTAAGTGCGAGTAAGTACGTGTACTTGCATGAAAGTGCGTGTGAGTGCGTGTGAGTGCATGTGAGTACGTGTAAGTATGTGTAAGTGCGTGTCAGCGTGTGTAAGTGTGTGTAAGTGTGTGTAAGTATGTTTAAGTGCGTGTAAGTGCGTGTAAGTGCGTGTAAGTGCGTGTAAGTTTGTGTTAGTGCATGTAAGTGCGTGAAAGTATGTGTAAGTGCGTGTAAGTGCGTGTAAGTGCAAGAAAGTGCATGTAAGTGCATGTAAGTGCATATAAGTACGTGTAAGTTCCTATGAGTGCGTGTAAGTACGTGTAAGTGCATGTAATTGCGTGCAAGTGTATGTAAGTACGTGCAAGTATGTGTAAGTGCGTGTAAGTACGTGTAAGTACGTGTAAGTACGTGTAAGTACAAGTAAGTACGTTTAAGTGCATATAAGTGTGTATAAGTGTGTGTAAGCACGTGTAAGTGCGTGTAAGTACGTTTAAGTGCATGTAAGTGCGTGTAAGTGCGTGTTAGTACGTGTAAGTGCGTGTAAGTGAGTGTAAGTATGTGTAAGTGCGTGTAAGTACGTTTAAGTGCATGTAAGTGCGTGTAAGTGCGTGTTAGTACGTGTAAGTGCGTGTAAGTGAGTGTAAGTATGTGTAAGTGCGTGTAAGTGTGTGTAAGTGCGTGTAAGTACCTGTAAGTACGCGTAAGTGCGTGTAAGTGCATGTAAGTACGTGTAAGTTCGTGTAAGTGAATGTTAGTTTGTGCAAGTGCGTGTAAGTGCGTGTAAGTGCATGTAAGTACGTGTAAGTGCGTATAAGTGCGTGTAAGTGCGTGTAAGTGTGTGTAAGTGTGTGTAGGTGTGTGTAAGTACACGGAAGTGTGTGCAAGTACGTGTAAGTACGTGTAAGTTTGTGTAAGTGAATGAAAGCTCATGTAAGTGCATGTAAGTGCATGTTAGTACATGTAAGTGCGTGTAAATGTGTATAAGTGCGTGTAAGTACGTGTAAGTGCGTGTATGTGCATGAAAGTGTGTGTAAGTATGTGTAAGTGCGTGTAAGTGTGTGTTAGTACGTGTGAGTATGTGTAAGAGTGTGTAAGTGCATGGTAGTCCGTGTAAGTACGGTTTACGTTCGTGTAAGTGAGTATAAGTGCGTGTAAGTACGTGTAAGTTTGTGGAAGTGCGTGTAAGTGCGTGTAAGTGCTAAAATTGCGTGTTAGTGCATGTAAGTGCGTGTAAGTGCGTGTAAGTGCAGTGTAAGTTTGTGTAAGTAAGTGTAGGTGCATGTAAGTGCGTGTAAGTATGTATAAGTGCGTGTAAGTGCGTGTATGTGCGTGTAAGTGCACTTTAAGTGGATATAATTTTGTGTAAGTTTATGTAAGTACGTGTAAGTGTGTGTAAGTGTGTGTAAGTGCGTGTAAGTGTGTGTAAGTGCGTGTAGGCGCGTATAAGTGCGTATAAGTGTGTGCAAGTGTGTGTCAGTGCGAATAAGTGCGTGTAAGTACGTGTAAGTGCAGTTTAAGTTTATGTTAGTGCATGTAACTGCATGTAAGTGTGTGTAAGTATGTATAAGTATGTGTAAGTGCATGTAAGTGCGTGTACGTACGTGTAAGTACGTATAAGTACGTGTAAGTACAAGTAAGTGTGTGTACGTACGTGTAAGTGCATGTAAGCACGTGTAAGAACATGTAAGTGTGTATAAGTGCGTGTAAGTGGGTGTAAGTGTGTGTAAGTGCAAGTCAGTGCATGAAAGTACGTGTAAGTTCATGTAAGTACGTGTAAGTGCGTGTAAGTGCGTTTAAGTGCGTGTGAGTACATATAAGTGTGTGTAAGTGCGTAGAAGTTTGTGTAAGTGTGTGTAAGTGCATGTAAGTGCATGTAAGTGCGTGTAAGTGCGTGTAAGTGCATGTAAGTGCGTGTAAGTGCGTGTAAGTGCGTGTAAGTACGTATAAGTTTGTGTAAGTACGTGTAAGTTCCTGTGAGTACGTGCAAAGTACGTGTAAGTACGTGAAAGTGCGTGTAAGTGCGTGTAAGTGCAAGAAAGTGTGTGTAAGTGCGTGTAAGTGCGTATAAGTGCGTGTAAGTTTGTGTAAGTTCATGTAAGTTCCTGTGAGTGTGTGTAAGTGGATGTAAGTACGTGTAAGTGCATGTAAGTGTGTGTAAGTGCGTATAAGTACGTGAAATTTCATGTAAGTACGTGTAAGTACGTGTAAGTACAAGTAAGTACGTGTAAGTGTGTGTAAGTGCATGTAAGTTTATGTAAGTATGTGTAAGTGCGTGTAAGTGAGTGTATGTGCGTGTAAGTGCGTGTAAGTGCATGTAAGTGCGTGTAAGTGCGTGTAAGTGCATGTAAGTGCGTTTAAGTAGGTGTAAGTGCGTGATAGTGTGTGTAAGTACGTGTAAGTACGTGTAAGTGTACATAAGCACGTGAAAGTGCGTATAAGTGCGTTTAAGTGCGTGTAAGTGCAAGAAAGTGCGTGTAACTGCATATAAGCGTGTATAAGTGCGTGTAAGTACGTGTAAGTTTGAGTAAGTGCGTGTAAGTTCCTGTGAGTGTGTGTAAGTGCATGTAAGTGCATGTAAGTACGTGTAAGTGTGTGTAAGTGCGTGTAAGTACGTGTAAGTGGGTGTAAGTGCGTGTAAGTACGTGTAAGTACGAGTAAGTGCGAGTAAGTGCGTGTAAGTGCGTGTAAGTGTGTGTAAGTGCGTGTAAGTTTGTGTAAGTGCGTGTAAGTTCCTGTGAGTGTGTGTAAGTGCATGTAAGTGCATGTAAGTACGTGTAAGTGTGTGTAAGTGCGTGTAAGTACGTGTAAGTGGGTGTAAGTGCGTGTAAGTACGTGTAAGTACGAGTAAGTGCAAGTAAGTGCGTTTAAGTGCATGTAAGTGTGTGTAAGTGCGTGTAAGCACATGTAAGTGTGTGTAAGTGCGTGTAAGTGCGTGTAAGTACGTGTAAGTGCATGTAAGTGCGTGTAAGTGCGTATAAGTACGTATACGTTTGTGTAAGTACGTGTAAGTTCCTGTGAGTGTGTGTAAGTACGTGTAAGTGTGTGAAAGTGCGTGTAAGTGCGTATAAGTGCAAGAAAGTGTGTGTAAGTGCGTGTAAGTACGTATAAGTACGTGTAAGTTTGTGTAAGTGCATGAAAGTTCCTGTGAGTGTGTGTAAGTGCATGTAAGTATGTGTAAGTGCATGTAAGTGTGTGTAAGTGCATATAAGTGCGTGTAAGTGCATGTAAGTACGTGTAAGTACATGTAAGTGCAAGTAAGTACGTGTAAGTGTCTGTAAGTGCGTGTAAGTATATGTAAGTATGTGTAAGTACGTGTAAGTGCGTGTAAGTACGTGTAAGTACGTGTAAGTACGTGTAAGTGCATATAAGTGCGTGTAAGTACGTGTAAGTGCATGTAAGTGCGTGTAAGTGCGTGTAAGTACGTATAAGTACGTGTAAGTTTGTGTAAGTGCATGAAAGTTCCTGTGAGTGTGTGTAAGTGCATGTAAGTATGTGTAAGTGCATGTAAGTGTGTGTAAGTGCATATAAGTGCGTGTAAGTGCATGTAAGTACGTGTAAGTACATGTAAGTGCAAGTAAGTACGTGTAAGTGTGTGTAAGTGCGTGTAAGTATATGTAAGTATGTGTAAGTACGTGTAAGTGTGTGTATGTACGTGTAAGTACGTGTAAGTACGTGTAAGTGCATATAAGTGCGTGTAAGTACGTGTAAGTGCATATAAGTGCCCTTAAGTAGGTGTAAGTGCGTGTGAGTGTGTAAGTGCATGTAAATACGTGAAAGCCGCACCTTGCTGAGCACCTCTTCTCAGCTCATAGTAGTAGAAAGAGTAATCCGCGGGGTTCCGCGGAGAGCTCCCATCCGCGGAAAGATCAAGGGAGCGGCAAAATTGGGGGTATCAGTGTCATGGTACGGTGAACGTGGAAGGTTCTTTGCTCTCTGTCAGCAGAACTGCACGTGCCTTTCAGATCAGTCGTTCATATCGGCGGCTAGCTTCGTGCATCGGGACACAAGGCGCCGGCAGCAGCTGTCATCAGCGCGGAGCTTCCTGCCTCGACGGGCTGCGACCTGCGCGGGAAGCCGGGATTCCTCACCTGTGTTGTCCCACGCACCAGTCAGCTTGTCGCCGGGCTCTGATCCGCTCGCCCAACACCGACGAGTAAACGAGTGGTTGGAGCAGCTGCATTGGTGCTGCATTATGGATGCGCTTGCCGAACACGCGGAGGTGGAGAGTGTCCACAGTTCGGACAGCCATGGATCGGCCCAGCATCAACAGGGCTAGGGGGGCCAGCCAATTGCGCCACTTGGGGCGCACTCGTTCTCCGATGCGCCACCTTCCCTGCAGGAATCCTCCGGTGGTGGAGAGCTCGAGGCCTACCGCGGACTGGTGTATCGGCGTCGGGGCGGACAGCAGCAGCAGGACCCTGGCGGAACAGAGGTGCAGCACGTGTAAGTGCATGTAAGTACGTGAAAGTGCGTGTAAGTGTGTGTAGGTACGTGTAAGTGCAAGAAAGTGCATGTAAGTGCATGTAAGTGCGTATAAGTGCGTGTAAGTACGTGTAAGTTCGTGTAAGTACGTGTAAGTTCCTGTGAGTACGTGTAAGTGCATGTAAGTGCATGTTAGTGCGTGTAAGTGTGTGTAAGTGCGTGTAAGTATGTGTAAGTGCGTGTAAGTACGTGTATGTGCGTATAAGTACGTGTAAGTACAAGTAAGTGCGTTTAAGTGCATGTAAGTGCGTGTAAGTGCGTGTAAGCACGTGTAAGTGTGTGTAAGTGCGTGTAAGTGCATGTAAGTGTGTGTAAGTGCATGTAAGTGCGTGTAAGTGCGTGTAAG
>SZWC01000155.1:113564-147141 GCA_023375785.1 Penium margaritaceum | reverse complement strand
GTGTAAGTACGTGTAAGTACGTGTAAGTACAAGTAAGTGCGTTTAAGTGCATGTAAGTGCGTGTAAGTGCGTGTAAGTACGTGTAAGTGCGTGTAGGTATGTGTAAGTGCGTGTAACTGCCTGTAAGTGCGTGTAAGTACGTGTAAGTGCGTATAATACGTGTAAGTTTGTGTAAGTGAATGTTAGTTCGTGGCAGTGCGTGTAAGTTCCTGTAAGTGCGTGTAAGTGCGTATAAGTGTGTGTAAGAGTGTGTAAGCGCATGTAAGTGTGTGTAAGTAAGTGTAAGTGCATGTAAGTGTATGTAAGTGCATGTAAGTATGTGTAAGTTTGTGTAAGTGAATGTAAGTTTGTGTAAGTGCATGTAAGTGCATGTTAGTACGTGTAAGTACGTGTAAGTACGTGTAAGTACGTGTAAGTGCCTCTAGGTGCGTGAAAGTACGTGTAGGTGTGTGTAAGTGCGTGTAAGTGCATGTTAGTGTGTGTGAGTGCGTGAAAGAGTGTATAGGTGCATGTAAGTGCGTGTAAGTGCGGTTTAAAATCGTGTAAGTGAGTGTAAGTGCGTGTAAGTACGTGTAAATACGTGTAAATTCGTGTAAGTGCGTGTAAGTGCATGTAAGTGCTAAACGTGCGTGTAAATGCGTATAAGCGCGTGTAAGTGAGTGTTAGTACAGCTTAAGTTTATGTAAGTGAGTATAAATGCGTGTAAGTGCGTGTAAGTGCGTGTTAGTACAGTTTAAGTTTGTGTCTGTGCGTTCCAATGCGTGTAAGTGCGTTTAAGTATGTGGAAGTGCGTGTAAGAGTGTGTAAGTGCGTTGAAGTGTACTTTAAGTGGATATGATGTTTTGTAAGTTTGTGTAAGTGTGTGTAAGTATGTGTAAGTGCGTGTAAGTACGTATAAGTGTGTGTAAGTGCGTGTAAGTACGTATAAGTGCATATAAGTGTGTGTAAGTGCGTGTAAGTACGTATACGTGCGTGTAAGTGCGTGTAAGTGCAGTTTACGTTCGTGTGAGTGCGTGTAAGTGCGTGTAAGTACGAGTAAGTATGTGTAAGTGTGTGTAAGTGCATGTAATTGTGTGTACGTACGTGTAAGTACGTGTAAGTACGTGTAAGTACAAGTAAGTACGTGTAGGTACGTGTAAGTGCATGTAAGCACGTGTAAGTACGTGTAAGTGTGTGTAAGTGTGTGTAAGTGGGTGTAAGTGCGTGTAAGTGCAAGTAAGTGTGTGTAAGTATGTGTAAGTGCATGTAAGTGTGTGTAAGTGCGTGTAAGTGTGTGTAAGTGTGTGTAAGTGCGTGTAAGTACGTGTAAGTGCGTGTAAGTGCGTGTAAGTGCGTGTAAGTACGTGTAAGTATGTGTAAGTGTGTGTAAGTGTGTGTAAGTGGGTGTAAGTGCGTGTAAGTGCGAGTAAGTGTGTGTAAGTATGTGTAAGTGCGTGTAAGTGCGTGTAAGTGCGTGTAAGTACGTGTAAGTATGTGTAAGTGTGTGTAAGTGTGTGTAAGTGGGTGTAAGTGCGTGTAAGTGCGAGTAAGTGTGTGTAAGTATGTGTAAGTGCGTGTAAGTGCGTGTAAGTGCGTGTAAGTACGTGTAAGTATGTGTAAGTGTGTGTAAGTGTGTGTAAGTGGGTGTAAGTGCGTGTAAGTGCAAGTAAGTGTGTGTAAGTATGTGTAAGTGCATGTAAGTGTGTGTAAGTGTGTGTAAGTGTGTGTAAGTGTGTGTAAGTGTGTGTAAGTGTGTGTAAGTGTGTGTAAGTACGTATAAGTTCGTGTAAGTACGTGTAAGTGCATGTAAATGCGTGTAAGTGCTTGTAAGTGCGTGTAAGTGCGGTTTATGTTCGTGTAAGTGCGTGTAAGTACGTGTAAGTGCATGTAAGTGCGTGTAAGTGCAGTTTACGTGGATGTAGTTTTGTGTAAGTTTGTGTAAGTGTGTGTAAGTACGTGTAAGTGTGTGTAAGTGCGTGTACGTGCGTTTAAGTATGTGTAAGTGCGTGTAAGTGTGTGTAAGTGCGTGCCTGTATGTATAAGTGCGTGTTAGTGCATGTAAGCATCTGGAAGTACGTGTAAGTGCGTGTAAGTGCATGTAAGTACGTGTAAGTGTGTGTAGGTACCTGTAGGTGCCTGTAAGTGTGTGTAAGTGCATCTAAGGGTGTGTAAGTGCGTGTAAGTACATGTAAGTGCATGTAAGTACATGTAAGTGTGGTTTAAGTGCGTGTAAGTTCGTGTAAGTGCGTATAAGTACGTATAAGTGTGTAGAAGTGTGTGTAAGTGCATGTAAGTGCGTGTAAGCAAGAGTAAGTGTGTGTAAGTGTGTGTAAGCATGTGTAAGTGTGTATAAGTGTGTATTAGTGCCTGTTAAAGCGTGTAAGTGTGTGTAAGTATGTGTAAGTGAATGCAAGTACGTGTAAAAGCATGTAAGTGCATGTAAGTATGTGTAAGTGCGTGTAAGTACGTGTAAGTGTGTGTAAGTACGTGTAAGTGCATGTTAGTGCGTGTAAGTGCATATAAGTGTGTGTAAGTATGTGTAAGTGTGTATAAGTGTGTATAAATGCGTGTAATTGCGTGTAAGTGCATGTCAGTGCGTGTGAGTGCGTGTAAGTATGTTTAAGTGCGTGTACGTGCGTGTAAGTGTATGTAAGTACATATTAGTGTGTGTAATTGTGTGTAAGTGCGTGAATGTGTGTGTAAGTGCGTGTAAGTGCGTGTAAGTGCAAGAATGTGCGTGTAATTGCGTGTAAGTGCGTGTAAGTGCGTACAAGTACGTGTAAGTTCGTGTTAGTGCATATAAGTTCATGTGAGTGTGTGTAAGTGCGTGTAAATGCATGGAAGTGCTTGTAAGTGCGTGTACGTGTGTGTAAGTGCGTGTAAGTGCGTATAAGTGCATGTAAGTACATGTAAGTACCTGTAAGTACAAGTAAGTATGTGTAAGTGCATGTAAGTGTGTGTAAGTGTGTGTAAGTACGTGTAAGTGCGTGTAAGTACGTGTAAGTATGTGTAAGTATGTGTAAGTGCATGTAAGTGCGTGTAAGTACGTGTAAGTGTGTGTAAGTACGTGTAAGTGCGTGTAAGTACGTGTAAGTATGTGTAAGTATGTGTAAGTGCATGTAAGTGCGTGTAAGTACGTGTAAGTATGTGTAAGTGTGTGTAAGTGTGTTTAAGTGGGTGTAAGTGCGTGTAAGTACGTGTAAGTACGTGTAAATATGTGTGAGTACGTGTGAGTACGTGTAAGTTTGTATAAGTGACTGTCAGTACGTGTAAATGCGTATAAGTACATGTAAGTGCGTGTAAGTGCGTGTAAGTACGTGTAAGTACGTGTAAATATGTGTGAGTACGTGTGAGTACGTGTAAGTTTGTATAAGTGACTGTCAGTACGTGTAAATGCGTATAAGTACATGTAAGTGCGTGTAAGTGCGTATAAGTGTGTATAAGTGCGTGTAAATGTGTGTAAGTGTGTGTAAGTGCGTGTAAGTGCATGTAAGTACGTGTACGTTTGTGTAAGTGAATGTAAGTATGTGTAAGTATGTGAAAGTGCATGTAAGTGCGTGTAAGTGCGTGTAAGTGTGTGTAAGTGCGTGTAAGTGCGTGTCAGTGTGTATAAGTGTGTGTAGGTGCGTGAAAGTTCATGTACGTGTGTGTAAGTGTATATTAGTACAGGTGAGTGCGTGTAAGAGCATGTAAGGGCATACAAGTGTGTGTAAGTGCGGTTTAAGTTTGTGTAAGTGAGTGCAAGTGCGTGTAAGTACGTGTAAGTTTGTGTAAGTGCGTGTAAGTGCGTATAAGTGCTAAAAGTGAGTGTCAGTGTGTGTAAGTATGTGTAAGTATGTGTAAGTGCATGTAAGTACATGTAAGTGTGTGTAAGTGCGTGTAAGTACGTGTAAGTACGTGTAAGTGCGTGTAAGTGCATGTTAGTGTGTGTAAGTGCGTGTAAGTGCGTGTAAGTGCGTGTAAGTGCATGTAAGTGTGTGTAAGTGCGTGTAAGTACGTGTAAGTACGTGTAAGTGCGTGTAAGTGCATGTTAGTGTGTGTAAGTGCGTGTAAGTGCGTGTAAGTACGTGTAAGTGTGTGTAAGTATATGTAAGTACGTGTAAGTACGTATAGGTGCGTGTGAGTGTGTGTAAGTATATATAAGTGCGTGTAAGTGTGTGTAAGTGATTGTAAGTTTGTGTAAGTGTGTGTAAGTGCGTGTAAGTATGTGTTACTGCATGTAAGTGTGTGTAAGTGTGTGTACGTACGTGTAAGTTTGTATAAGTGCATGTAGGTACGTGTAAGTGCTTGTAAGTACGTGAAAGTGTGTGTAAGTACGTGTACATGCAAGAAAGAACGTATAAGTGCGTGTAAGTACGTCTAAGTGTGTATAAGTACGTGTAAGTTTGTGCAAGTGCATGTAAGTTCCTGTGAGTATGTGTAAGTGTGTGTACGTGCGTGTAAGTGCATGTAAGTGTGTGTAAGTACGTGCTAGTCTATGTAAGTACGTGTAAGTACGTGTAAGTGCAAGTAAGTACGTGTAAGTGCATGTAAGTGTGTGTAAGTGCGTGTAAGTACGTGTAAGTGCGTGTAAGTGCATGTAAGTGCATGTAAGTGCGTGTAAGTGGGTGTAAGTGCGTGTAAGTTCGTGTAAGTGTGTGTAAGTGCGAGTAAGTACGTGTAAGTGCGTGTAAGTGCGTGTAAGTATGTGTGAGTACGTGTAAGTACGTGTAAGTTCGTGTAAGGGACTGTCAGTTCGTGTAAGTGCGTGTAAGTGAGTATAAGTGCGTGTAAGTGCGTGTAAGTGCGTGTAAGTATGTGTGAGTACGTGTAAGTACGTGTAAGTTCGTGTAAGGGACTGTCAGTTCGTGTAAGTGCGTGTAAGTGAGTATAAGTGCGTGTAAGTGCGTGTAAGTGTGTGTAAGTGCATGTAAGTGCATATAAGTGTGTGTAAGTGTGTTTAAGTGTGTGTAAGTGTGTATAAGTATGTGTACGTATGTATAAGTGGGTGTAAGTGTGTGTAAGTGCATGTAAGTGCGTGTAAGTGCATATAAGTACGTGTAGGTGCGTATAAGTACGTGTAAGTACGTGTAAGTGCGTGTAAGTGCGTGTAAGTGCATGTAAGTACGTGTAGGTGTGTAAGTGTACGTGTAAGTACGTGTAAGTGTGTGTAAGTACGTGTAAGTGGGTGTAAGTATGTGTAGGTGCGTCTAAGCGCATGTAAGTGCATGTAAGTGCGTTTAAGTTTGTATAAGTGCATATAAGTGCATATAAGTAAGTGTAAGTGCGTATAATTGCGTATAAGTGCGTATCAGTGCGTGTAAGTGTGGTGTAAATGCGTGTAAGTGCGTGTTAGTGCGTATAACTGTATGTAAGTGTGTGTAAGTGTGTGTAAGTGCGTATAAGTTTATATAAGTACATATAAGTGCGTGTAAGTGCGTGTAAGTGTGTGTTAGTGCGTATAAGTGTGTGTAAATGCTTGTAAGTGCTTGTAAGTGTGTGTAAGTGCATATAAGTGCGTATAAGTGCATGTAAGTGTGTGTAAGTACATGTAAGAATGTGTAAGTGTGTCCAAGTGTGTGTAAGTGCGTGTAAGTGCGTGTAAGTACGTGTAAATGCGTGTAAGTGCATGTAAGTGTGTGTAGGTGCATGTAGGGACGTGTAAGTGTGTGTTCGTGTGTGTAAGTGCGTATAAGTGCGTGTAAGTACGTGTAAGTGCATGTAAGTACGTGTAAGTGCATGTAAGTGCGGGTAAGTGCGTGTAAGTACGTCTAAGTACGTGTAAGTGCGTGTAAGTTTGTGTAAGTGCGTGTAAGTGTGTGTAAGTGCGTGTAAGTGCGTGTAAGTGCGTGTAAGTATGTGCAAGTGCGTGTAAGTGTGTGTAAGTGTGTGTAAGTACATGTAAGTGTGTGTAAGTGCGTGTAAGTACGTGTATGTTTGTGTAAGTGAATGTAAGTTTATGTAAGTGCGTGTAAGTGCATGTTAGTACGTGTAAGTGCGTGTAAGTGCGTGTAAGTGCGTGTAAGTGTGTGTAAGTGGTGTGTGTTACATGTAAGTGTGTGTAAGTGCGTGTAAGTACGTGTATGTTTGTGTAAGTGAATGTAAGTTTATGTAAGTGCGTGTAAGTGCATGTTAGTACGTGTAAGTGCGTGTAAGTGCGAGTAAGTGCGTGTAAGTTTGTGTAAGTATGTGTAAGTGCATGAAAGTGCGTGTAAGTGTGTATAAGTGCGTGTAAGTGTGTGTTAGTGCGTGTGAGTGCGTGTAAGAGTGTGTAAGTGCATGTAAGTGCATGTAAGTACGGTTTCAGTTCGTGTAAGTGAGTGTAAGTGCATGTAAGTACGTGTAAGTTGTGTAAGTGCGTGTAAGTGTATGTAAGTACTAAAAGTGTGTATAAGTGCGTGTAAGTGTGTGTAAGTGCGTGTAAGTGCAGTTTAAGTTTGTGTAAGTGCTTCTAAGTACGTGTAAGTGCGTGTAAGAATGTGTAAGTGTGTGTAAGTGCATGTAAGTACGTGTAAGTGCACTTTAAGTGGAAATGATTTCGTGTAAGTTCGTGTAAGTGCGTGTAAGTGTGTGTAAGTGTGTATAAGTGTGTGTAAGTGCGTGTAAGTGTGTGAAAGTACGTGTAAGTGTGTGTAAGTAAGTGTAAGTGTGTGTAAGTGCATGTAAGTGCGTGTACGTACGTGTAAGTACGTGTAAGTACGTGTCAGTGCAAGTAAGTGCATGTAAGCACATGTAAGTGTGTGTGTGTGTAAGTGCGTGTAAGTGGGTGTAAGTGCGTGTAAGTGCAAGTAAGTGCGTGTAAGTATGTGTAAGTGCATGTAAGCACATGTAAGTGTGTGTAAGTGTGTGTAAGTGCGTGTAAGTGGGTGTAAGTGCGTGTACATGCATGTAAGTGCAAGTAAGTACGTGTAAGTACGTGTTAGTATGTATAAGTGCGTGTAAGTGCGTATAAGTATGTGTAAGTTCGTGTAAGTGTGTGTAAGTACATGAAAGTGGATGTAAGTACGTGTAAGTATGTGTAAGTGCATGTAAGTGCAGTTTAAGACCGTGTAAATACGTGTAAGTACGTGTAAGTGCATGTAAGTGCATTTAAGTACGTGTACGTGCGTGTAAGTGCAGTTTAAGTGTATATAGTTTTGTGTAAGTTCGCGTAAGTGCGTGTAAGTGCGTGTAAGTGCGTGTAAGTTTGTGTAAGTGTGTGTAAAAGCGTGTAAGTGCGTGTAAGTACGTGCAAGTGCGTGTAAGTGCGTGTTAGTGCATGTAAGTATCTGTAAGTACGTGTAAGTGCGTGTAAGTGCATGTAGGTGCGTGTAAGTGCGTTTAGGTGCGTGTAGGTGCCTGTAAGTGCATGTGAGTGCGTGTAAGTGTGGTTTAAGTATGTGTAAGTTCATATAAGTGCGTATAAGTGCGTGTAAGTGCGTGTAAGTGCGTATAACTAAGTGTAAGTGCATGTTAGTGTGTGTCAGTGTGTGCAAGTGTGTGTAAGTACATGTTAGTGCATATAAAAGCATGTAAGTGTGTGTAAGTGCGTGTAAGTGCATGTAAGTGTGTGTAAGTGTATGTAAGTGCATGTAAGTTTGTGTAAGTATGAGTAAGTATGTATAAGTGTGCGTAAGTGTGTGTAAGTGCGTGTTAGTGCGTGTAAGTGTGTATACGTGCGTGTAAGTGTGTATACGTGTGTGCAAGTGTGTGTAAGTGTGTATACGTACGTGTAAGTACGTGTAAGTGCATGTGAGTGCGTGTGAGTGCGTGTAAGTACGTGTGAGTACGTGTATGTGTATTTAAGTATTTGTAAGTGCGTGTCAGTATGTGTAAGTGCGTGTACGTGCGTGTAAGTGCGTGCAAGTGCGTGTAAGTTTGTGTAAGTGTGTGTAAATGCATGTAAGTGTAGGTAAGTGCGTTTAAGTGCGTGTAAGTATGTGTAAGTGTGTATAAGTGTGTATTAGTTTGTGTAAGTACGTGTAAGTGTGTGTAAGTGCATGTAAGTGCATGAAAGTGCATATAAGTGCGTGTAAGTACACGAAAGTGTGTATAAGTGCATGTAAGTACGTGTAAGTGCGTAAAAGTATGCATAAGTTCGTGTAAGTGCATGTAAGTTCCTGTGCGTGTGTGTAAGTGCGTGTAAGTGTGTGCAAGTGATTGTAAGTACGTATAAGTGTGTGTAAGTGCATGTAAGCACGTGTAAGTACGTGCAAGTGTGTATAAATGCGTGTAAGTATGTGTAAGTACGTGTAAGTGTGTGTAAGTGCGTGTAAGTGTGTGCAAGTGAGTGTAAGTACGTATAAGTGTGTGTAAGTGCATGTAAGTACGTGTAAGTACGTGTAGGTACAAGTAAGTACGTGCAAGTGTGTATAAATGCGTGTAAGTGTGTGTAAGTACGTGTAAGTGCGTGTAAGTGCGTGTAAGTATGTGTACGTACGTGTAAGTGCGTGTGAGTGCGTGTAAGTGCGTGTAAGTGCCTGCAAGTACGTGTCAGTACATGTAAGTATGTGTGAGTACGTGAAAGTTTGTGTAAGTGACTGTCAGTTCGTGTAAATGTGTGTATGTGCGTGTAACTGTGTGTAAGTACGTGTAAGTATGTGTAAGTACGTATAAGTGCGTGTAAGTGCGTATAAGTGTGTATAAATGTGTCTAAGTGCATGTAAGTACGTGTAAGTGCGTGTAAGTATGTGTAAGTTTGTGTAAGTGAATGTAAGTTTGTGTAAGTGTGTATAAGTGCATGTAAGTGTGTGTAAGTGTGTGTAAATGTGTGTAAGTATGTGTAAGTACGTGTAAGTGCATATAAGTTTGTGTAAGTGCGTGAACGTACGTGTACCTGTGTGTAAGTGCGTGTTGGTGTGTGTGAGTGCGTATAAGAGCGTGTAAGGGCATACAAGTGCGTGTAAGTGCGGTTTACGTTCGGGTAGGTGATTGTAAGTGCATGTAAGTACGTGTAAGTTCGTGTAAGTGCGTGTAAGTGCGTGCAAGTGCTAAAAGTGTATGTCAGTGCATGTAAGTGCATGTAAGTACGTGTATTTTCTGTTTCAGTTAGTGTAGGTGCGTGTAAGTGTGTGTAAGTTTGTGTAAGTGCGTAGAAGTATGTGTAAGTACGTGTAAGTTAGTGTAAGTGCGTATAAGTGCGTATAAGTGCATATAAGTGCGTATAAGTGCGTATAAGTGCATGCAAGTGCGTGTAAGTGTGTGTAAGTAAGTGTAAGTGCATATAAGTGCATCTAAGTGTGTGTAAGTGCGTGTAAGTACGTGTAAGTGCATGTATGTGCGTGTAAGTATGTGTTAGTGCGTGTAAGTGTGTATAAGTGCGTGTAAGTGCGTGTAAGTGTGTGGAAGTACGTGTAAGTGCGTGTAAGTATGTGTAAGTGCTTGTGAGTGTGAGTGAGTACGTGTGAGTGTGTGTAAGAATGTATAAGTGTGTGTACGTGTGTGTAAGCGTGTGTAAGTACGTGTCAGTACGTGTAAGTGCGTATACATGCGTGTAAGTGCGTGTAAGTGTGTGAGAGTTTGTGTAAGTGTGTGTAAATGCATCTAAGTGTGTGTAAGTGTGTGTAAGTGCGTGCAAGTGCGTACAAGGACCTGTAAGTACGTGTAAGTACGTGTAAGTTCGTGTAAGTGAATGTCAGTTCATGTAAGTACGTATACGTGCGTATAAATGCATGTAAGTGCGTGTAGGTACATGTAAGTGCGTATCGGTGTATGTAAATGCGTGTAAGTGTGTGTAAGTACGTATAAGTGCGTATGAGTACGTGTAAGTTTGTGTAAGTGAGTGTAAGTTTGTGTAAGTGCGTGTAAGTGCGTGTACGTGTGTGTAAATGCGTGTAAGTGCGTGTAAGTACGTGTAAGTGCATATGAGTACGTGTAAGTGCGTGAAAGTGCGTGTACCTGTGTGTAAGTGCGTGTTAGTACGTGTGAGTGCGTATACGAGCGTGTAAGGGCATACAAGTGCGTGTAAGTGCAATTTACGTTTGTGTAGGTGAGTGTAAGTGCGTGTAAGTATAAGTAAGTTTGTATAAGTGCGTGTAAGTGTGTGTAACTGCTAAACGTGTGTATCAGTGTTTGTAAGTGCGTGCAAGTAACTATAATTGCTGTTTCAGTTCGTATAAGTGCGTGTAAGTGTGTGTAAGTTTGTGTAAGTGCGTATAAGTACGCGTAAGTACGTGTAAGTGGGTGTAAGTGCGTATAACTACGTATAAGTATATGTAAGTACGTAAAAGTACGTATAAGTGCATGCAAGTGCGTGTAAGTGGGTGTAAGTGTGTATAAGTGCATCTAAGTGCATGTAAGTGTGTGTAAGGACGTATAAGTATGTGTAAGTGCATGGAAGTACGTGTAAGTATGTGTTAGTGCGTGTGAGTACGTTAAGTGTGTGTAAGTGCGTGTAAGTGTGTGGAAGTATGTGTAAGTGCGTGTAAGTACGTGTAAGTGCATGTGAGTGCATGTGAGTGTGTGTAAGTATGTATAAGTGCGTGTACGTGTGTGTAAGTATATTTAAGTGCGTGTCAGTACGTGTAAGTGTGTATACATGCGTGTAAGTGCGTGTAAGTGTGTGTAAGTTTGTGTAAGTGTATGTAAATACATATAAGTGTGTATAAGTGCGTGTAAGTGCGTGTTAGTGCGTGTAAGTGCGTGTAAGTACGTGTAAGTGCGTGTGAGTGCATGTGAGTGTGTGTAAGTATGTATAAGTGCGTGTACGTGTGTGTAAGTATATTTAAGTGCGTGTCAGTGCGTGTAAGTGTGTATACATGNGTGTAAGTGCGTGTAAGTGTGTGTAAGTTTGTGTAAGTGTATGTAAATACATATAAGTGTGTATAAGTGCGTGTAAGTGCGTGTTAGTGCGTGTAAGTGCGTATAAGTGCGTGTAAGTTTGTGTAAGTTCGTATAAGTACGTGTAAGTGCGTGTAAGTTTGTGTAAGTACGTGTAAGTGCATGTAAGTGCATGTAAGTGTGTGAAAGTGCGTGTAAGTGCGTGTAAGTGCAATAAAGTGCAAGAAAGTGCATATACGTGCGTGTAAGTGTGTGTAAGTGCGTATAGGTATGTGTAAGTTTGTGTAAGTGCATGTAAGTTCCTGTGAGTGTGTGTAAGTGCTTGTAAGTACGTGTAAGTGTATGTGAGTGTGTGTAAGTGCATGTATGTACGTGTAAGTACGTGTAAGTGCAAGTAAGTACGTGTAAGTGCATGTAAGTGCGTGTAAGTGCATATAAGCATGTGCAAGTGCGTGTAAGTGCGTGTAAGTGCGTGTAAGTACGTGTAAGTGCGTGTAAATGTGTGTAAGTGCATGTAAGTACGTGTTAGTGCGTGTAAGTGCATGAAAGTGTGTGTAAGTGCGTGTAAGTGCGTGTAAGTATGTGTAAGTACGTGTAAGTACATGTAAGTGTGTGTAAGTGCATGTAAGTACGTGTTAGTGCGTGTAAGTGCATGAAAGTGTGTGTAAGTGCGTGTAAGTGCGTGTAAGTATGTGTAAGTACGTGTAAGTACATGTAACTTTGTGTAAGTTACTGTCAGTTTGTGTAAGTGCGTATACGTGCGTGTAAGTGCGTGTAAGTGCGTGTAAGTGCATGTAAGTGCGTATAAGTGTGTGTAAATGCGTAGAAGTGTGTGTAAGTGCGTGTAAGTACGTGTAAGTATGTGTAAGTTTGTGTAAGTGAATGTAAGTTTGTGTAAGTGCGTGTGAGTGCGTGTAAGTGCGTGTAAGTACGTGTAAGTATGTGTAAGTTTGTGTAAGTGAATGTAAGTTTGTGTAAGTGCGTGTGAGTGCGTGTAAGTGCGTGTAAGTGCGTGTAAGTGCGTCTAAGCGCATGTAAGTGTGTGTAAATACATGTAAATGCGTATAAGTGCATGTAAGTGCGTGAAAGTGCGTTTTCATGTGTGAAAGTGCGTGTTAGTGTGTGTGAGTGTGTGTAAGAGCGTGTAAGGACATACAAGTGCGTGTAAGTGCGGTTGAAGTTCGTGTAAGTGAGTGTAAGTGCCTGTAAGAACGTGTAAGTTCATGTAAGTGTGTGTAAGTGCGTGTAAGTGCTAAAAGTACATGTCAGTACGTGTAAGTGCGTGTAAGTACGGTTAAGTGTAGTTTAAGTTTGTGTAAGTACGTGTAAGTGCGTATAAGTACGTGTAAACTCGTGTAAGTGCGTGTAAGTGTGTTTAAGTGCGTGTAAGTACGTATAAGTGTGTATACGTGCGTGCAAGTGTGTGTAAGTGCATACAAGTTTGTGTTAGGGCATGTAAGGGTGTGTAAGTGCGTGTAAGTGTATGTAAGTACGTGTAAGTACGTATAAGTGTGTGTAGGTGCGTGTAAGTACGTGTAAGTGCGTATAAGAATGTGTAAGTGTGTGTAAGTGTGTGTAAGTGCGTGTAAGTGTGTCTAAGTGCATGTAAGTGTGTGTACGTGCATATCAGTGCATGTAAGTGCGTGTAAGTGGGTATAAGTGCGTGTAAGTGCGTATATGAGTGTATAAGTGTGTGCAAGTGCATGTAAGTGCATGTAAGTATGGTATAAGTGCGTGTAAGTGTGTGTTAGTGCGTATACGTCTATGTAAGTGTGTGTAAGTGCGTATATGTACGTATAAGTACGTATACGTACGTATAAGTGCGTGTAAGTGTGTGTAAGTGCGTGTAAGTACGTCTTAGTGTGTATAAGTGTACGTAAAAGCGTGTAAGTACGTGTAAGTGTGTGTTAGTGCGTACAAGTGCATGTAAGTGCGTGTAAGTGCATATAAGTACGTGTAGGTGCGTATAAGTACGTGTAAGTACGTGTAAGTGTGTGTAAGTACGTGTAAGTGTGTGTAAGTACGTGTAAGTGTGTGTAAGTACGTGTAAGTGTGTGTAAGTACGTGTAAGTGTGTGTAAGTACGTGTAAGTGTGTGTAAGTACGTGTAAGTGTGTGTAAGTACGTGTAAGTGTGTGTAAGTACGTGTAAGTGTGTGTAAGTACGTGTAAGTGTGTGTAAGTACGTGTAAGTGTGTGTAAGTACGTGTAAGTGTGTGTAAGTACGTGTAAGTGTGTGTAAGTACGTGTAAGTGTGTGTAAGTACGTGTAAGTGTGTGTAAGTACGTGTAAGTGTGTGTAAGTACGTGTAAGTGTGTGTAAGTACGTGTAAGTGTGTGTAAGTACGTGTAAGTGTGTGTAAGTACGTGTAAGTGTGTGTAAGTACGTGTAAGTGTGTGTAAGTACGTGTAAGTGTGTGTAAGTACGTGTAAGTGTGTGTAAGTACGTGTAAGTGTGTGTAAGTACGTGTAAGTGTGTGTAAGTACGTGTAAGTGTGTGTAAGTACGTGTAAGTGTGTGTAAGTACGTGTAAGTGTGTGTAAGTACGTGTAAGTGTGTGTAAGTACGTGTAAGTGTGTGTAAGTACGTGTAAGTGTGTGTAAGTACGTGTAAGTGTGTGTAAGTGCGTGTAAGTGTGTGTAAGTATGTATAAGTGTGTATAAGTGTGTGTAAGTGAGTGTAAGTACGTGTAAGTGCGTGTAAGTACGTGTAAGTTTGTATAGGTGCATGTAAGTGCTTGTAAGTGTATGTAAGTGCGTGTAAGTTTGTGTAATGGCGTGTAAGTGCGTTTTATGTTCGTGTAAGTGCGTGTAAGTTTGTGTAAGTGTGTGTAAGTGTGTATAAGTGCGTGTAAGTATGTGTAAGTGTAGTTTAAGTCCGTGTAAGTACGTGTAAGTACGTGCAAGTACATGTAAGTATGTGTAAGTGCGTGTAAGTGTGTGTAAGTGCATGTAAGTGCACTTTAAGTGGGTGTTATTTTGTGTAAGTTTGTGTAAGTGCGTGTAAGTACGTGTAAGTGTGTGTAAGTGCGTGTAAGTGCGTGGAAGTGTGTGTAAGTGCATGTAAGTGCGTATAAGTGGGTATAAGTGCGTGCAAGTGCGTATAAGTACGTGTTATTGCGTGTAAGTATGTGTAAGTGCGTGTAAGTATGTGTAAGTGCGTGTAAGTATGTGTAAGTACGTGTAGGTGCATGTAGGTATGTGTAAGTGTGTGTAAGTACGTGTAAGTGTGTGTAAGTGCGTGTAAGTGCGCGTACGTGTGTATAAGTGTGTGTAAGTGCATGTAAGTACGTGTAAGTGTGTGTATGTGTGTCTAAGTACGTGTAAGTGCATGTAAGTGCGTGTAAGTGCATGTAAGTGGGTGTAAGTGCGTGTAAGTGCGTGTAAGTGCGTGTAAGTGCGTATAAGTGCGTGTAAGTGCGTATACGTGCCAGTAAGTGTCTGTTAGTACGTGTAAGTGTGTGTAAAAGTGTGTAAGTGTGTGTAAGTTCATGTAAGTGCGTGTAAGTGCATGTAAGTGCATGTAAGTACATGTAAGTGCGTGTAAGTATGTGTAAGTGCGTGTAAGTGCGTGTAAGTGCGTGTAAGTGCGTGTAAGTATGAGTAAGTGCGTGTAAGTGCATGTAAGTGCATGTAAGTACATGTAAGTGCGTGTAAGTATGTGTAAGTGCGTGTAAGTGCGTGTAAGTGCGTGTAAGTGCGTGTAAGTATGAGTAAGTGCGTGTAAGTGCGTGCACATTCTTGCAAGTACGTGTAAGTTTGTGTAAGTGTGTGTAATTGTGTGTAAGTACATGTAAGTGGGTATAAGTGTGTGTAAGTGCGTGTAAGTGTGGTTTAAGTTCGTGTAAGTAAGTGTAAGTGCGTGTAAGTACATGTAAGTACGTGTAAGTGCGTCTAATTACGTTTAAGTGCGTGTAAGTAAAGTTTAAGTGGGCGTAATTTTGTGTAAGTTTGTCTAAGTGCGTGTAAGTAAGTGTAAGTACGACTAAGTGCGCGAAAGTGCGCGTAAGTACGTGTAAGTGCGTGTGAGTACGTGTAAGTGCCTGCAAGAGCATGTTAGTGTGTGTATGTCTGTGTAAGTACATGTAAGTGTGTGTAAGTGCGTGTAAGTGCGTGTAAGTGCGTGTAGGTACGTGTAGGTGTGTGTAAGTGCGTGTCGGTACGTGTAAATGCGTGTAAGTATGGGTAAGTTTGTGTAAGTGAATGTAAGTTCGTGTAAGGGCGTGTGAGTACGTGTAAGTGTGTATCAGTGCGTGTAAGTGCATGTAAGTGCATGTAAGTGCGTGTAAGTACATGTAAGTGCGTGTAAGTGCGTGTAAGTGTGTATAAGTGTGTGTGAGTGCGTGTAAGTGCGTGTTAGTGCATGTGAGTGCGTGTAAGTGCATGTAAGTGCATGTAAGTGCGTGTAAGTACATGTAAGTGCGTGTAAGTGCGTGTAAGTGTGTATAAGTGTGTGTGAGTGCGTGTAAGTGCGTGTTAGTGCATGTGACTGCGTGTAAGAGGGTGTAAGTGCATGTAAGTGTGTGTAAGTGCGGTTTAAGTTTTTGTAAGTGAGTGTAAGTACGTGTAAGTACGTGTAACTTTGTGTCAATGTTTGTAAGTACGTGTAGGTGCTAAAAGTGCGTGTAAGTGCGTGTAAGAGCGTATAAGTGCGTGTAAGTACAGTTTAAGTTTGTGTAAGTGCGTGTAAGTGCGTGTAAGTGTCTGTAAGTGCGACTAAGTACGTACAAGTACGTATAAGTACGTGGAAATGCAAGTAAGTGTGTGAAAGTATGTGTAAGTGCATGTAAGCACGTGTAAGTGCGTGGAAGTACGTGTAAGTACGTGTAAGTGGTTGTAAGTGGAGCAAGTGCAGGTAAGTGCGTGTAAGTACGTGGAAGTGCGCGTCAGTGTGTGTAAGTGCTTGTTAGTGCGTGTAAGTGTGTGTAAGAGTGTGGAAGTGCGTGTAAGTATGTGTAAGTTTGTGTAAGTGCATGTAAGTGTGTTTTAAGTATGTCTAAGTGCATGTAAGTGTGTGTAAGTGCGTATAAGTGCGGTTTATGTTCGTGTAAGTGTGTGTACGTGTGTGTAAGTACGTGTAAGTGCGTGTAAGTATGTATAAGTGCATGTAAGTGCATGTAAGTGCAGTTTAAGTGGGTGTAATTTTGTGTAAGCTCGTGTAAGTGCGTGTAAGAGTGTATAAGTGCATGTAAGTGCGTGTAAGTGTGTACAAGTGTGTGTCAGTCCGTGTAAGTGCGTGTAAGTGCGTGTAAGTATGTGTAAGTGTGTGTTAGTGCGTGTAAGTGCGAGTAGGTACGTGTAGGTGCGTAGAAGTGTATATAGGTACGTGTAAGTGCGTGTAAGTGCGTGTAAGTGCGTGTAAGTGCATGTACGTGCGTGTAAGTATGGTTTAAGTGCTTGTAAGTTTGTGTAAGTGTGTGTAAGTGCGTGTAAGTGCGTGTAAGTGCATGTACGTGCGTGTAAGTATGGTTTAAGTGCTTGTAAGTTTGTGTAAGTGTGTGTAAGTGCGTAGAAGTGCGTGTAAGTAAGTATTATTGCGTATAAGTGCGTGTACGTACATGTAAGTATGATTAAAGTGCTTGTAAGTTTGTGTAAATGTGTGTAAGTGTGTGTACATGCGTGTAAGTAAGTATTATTGCTTGTAAGTGCGTGTAAGTACGTGTAAGTGCATGTAAGTACGTGTTAGTGCGTGTAAAAGTATGTAATTGCGTGTAAGTGCATGTAAGTACGTGTAAGTGCGTGTAAGTGCATACAAGTGCTTGTAAGTGCGTATAAGTGATTGTAAGTATGTGTAAGTGCGTGTAAGTGCGTATAAGTGCGTGTAAGTATGTGTAAGTGCGTGTAAGTGCGTATAAGTGCGTGTAAGTATGTGTAAGTGCGTGTAAGTGCGTATAAGTGCGTGTAAGTATGTGTAAGTGCGTGTAAGTGCGTGTAAGTGCATGTAAGTACATGTAAGTGCGTGAAAATATGTGCGAGTGCGTGTGAGTACGTGTGAGTGCTCGTAAGTATGTGTAAGTGCGTGTAAGTGCGTGTAAGTACGTGTAAGTGTATGTCAGTGCGTGTAAGTACGTGTAAGTGTGCGTAAGTGCCTATACGTTTGTGTAAGTGCGTGTAAATGCATGTAAGTGCGTGTAAGTGTGTGTAAGTGCGTGTAAGTGTGTGTAAGTATGTGTAAGTATGTGTACGGTTGTATAAGAGCGTGTAAGAGTGTATTAGTGTGTATAAGTGCGTGTAAGTGCGTCTAAGTGCGTATAAGTATGTGTATGTGCGTGTAAGTGTGTATAATTGCTTGTAAGTACGTATACGTGTGTGAACGTACGTGTAAGTGCATGTAAGTGCGTGTAAGTGCAAGAAAGTGTGTGTAAGTGCGTGTAAGTCGGTGTAATTTCGTATAAGTATGTGTAAGTTTGTGTAAATGTGTGTAAGTTCCTGTGAGTACGTGTAAGTGTGTGTAAGTGCGTGTAAGTGCGTGTAAGTGTGTGTAAGTGCGTGTAAGTGCGTATAAATGCGTGTAAGTACCTGTAAGTACCTGTAAGTGCAAGTAAGTGCATGTGAGTGCGTGTAAGTGCGTGTAAGTGCGTGTAAGCAAGTGTAAGTGCGTGTAAGTGCGTACAAGTACGTGTAAGTGTGTATAAGTGTATGTAAGTACGTGTAGGTGCATGTAAGTGCATGTAAGTACGTGTAAGTCCATGTAAGTATGTATAAGTGCGTGAAACTGCGTGTAAGTGCATATAAGTGCGTACAAGTACGTGTAAGTTTGTGTAGGTGAATGTCAGTTCGTGTAAGTGCGTATAAGTGTGTGTAAGTTTGTGTAAGTACGTGTAAGTATGTCTAAGTGCGTGTATGTGTGTGTAAGTGCATGCAAGTGCGTGTAAGTACATGTTAGTGCATGTAAGTGTCTGTAAGTGTGTGTAAGTATGTATCAGTGCATATAAGTACGTATAAGTGCGTGAAAGTCCATGTGAGTATGTGTGAGTGCGTGTGAGTGCTCGTAAGTATGTATAAGTGCATGTAAGTGCGTGTAAGTGCGTGGAAATGAGAAAGTACGTATAAGTGCATGTACGTGCCTGTAAGTGCATGTAACTGCATATAAGTGTGGTTTTAGTATGTGTAAGTTCGTATAAGTACGTGTAAGTACGTGTAATTATGTGTAAGTATGTGTAAGTGTGTGTAAGTGCGTGTAAGTAAGTATACGTACGTGTAAGTACGTGTAAGTGTGTGTAAGCACGTGTAAGTACGTGTAAGTGCGTGTTAGTGCGTGTTAAAGTGTGTAAGTACATGTAAGTGCGTGTAAGTGTGTGTAAGTATGTGTAAGTGCATGTAAGTATGTGTAAGTGTGTATAACTGCGTAAAAGTGTGTGTAAGTACGTGTAAGTTTGTGTAAGTGCGTGTAAGTGCATGTAAGTGCGTGTAAGTACGTGTAATTGCGTGAAAGTGCGTGTGAGTGCGTGTGAGTGCATGTGAGTACGTGTAAGTATGTGTAAGTGCGTGTCAGCGTGTGTAAGTGTGTGTAAGTGCGTGTAAGTGTATGTAAGTACGTGCAAGTATGTGTAAGTGCGTGTAAGTGCGTGTAAGTATGTGTAAGTACGTGTAAGGTCGTGTAAGAACGTGTAAGAGCGTGTAAGTGCGTGTAAGTACGTGTAAGTGCGTGAAAGTGCGTGTGAGTGCGTGTGAGTGCATGTGAGTACGTGTAAGTATGTGTAAGTGCGTGTCAGCGTGTGTAAGTGTGTGTAAGTGCGTGTAAGTGTGTATAAGTGCGTGTAAGTTTGTGTAAGTGCGTGTAAATGCGTGTAAGTGTGTGTAAGTATGTGGAAGTGCATGTAAGTGCGTGTAAGTATGTGTAAGTACGTGTAAGGTCGTGTAAGAACGTGTAAGAGCGTGTAAGTGCGTGTAAGTACGTGTAAGTGTGTGTAAGTGCGTGTAAGTATATTTAAGTGCGTGTAAGTGCGTGCAAGTGCGTGTAAGTGCGTGTATGTTTGTGTAAGTGCATGTAAGTGCGTGAAAATATGGGTAAGTGCGTGTAAGTGCGTGTAAGTGCAAGAAAGTGCGTATAAGTGCATGTAAGTATGTATAAGTGCTTGTAAGTTCCTGTGAGTGCGTGTAAGTGCGTGTAAGTGTATGTAAGTGCGTGTCAGTGTATGTAAGTACGTGCAAGTATGTGTAAGTGCGTGTAAGTGCGTGTAAGTACGTGTAAGTACGTGTAAGTGCAAGTAAGTACATTTAAGTGCATAAAAGTGTGTACAAGTGCATGTAAGCACGTGTAAGTGCGTGAAAGTACGTTTAAGTGCATGTAAGTACATGTAAGTGCGTGTTAGTACGTGTAAGTGCGTGTAAGTGAGTGTAAGTATGTGTAAGTGCGTGTAAGTGTGTGTAAGTGCGTGTAAGTGCGTGTAAGTATGTGTAAGTGCGTGTAAGTGTGTGTAAGTGCGTGTAAGTACCTGTAAGTACGTGTAAGTGCGTGTAAGTGCATGTAAGTACGTGTAAGTTTGTGTAAGTGAATGTTAGTTTGTGCAAGTGCATGTTAGTGCGTGTAAGTGCATGTAAGTGCGTGTAAGTGCGTATAAGTGTGTATAAGTGCGTGTAAGTGTGTGTAAGTGTGTGTAGGTGTGTGTAAGTACACGGAAGTGTGTGTAAGTGCGTGTAAGTACGTGTAAGTTTGTGTAAGTGAATGAAATTTCATGTAAGTGCATGTAAGTGCATGTTAGTACGTGTAAGTGCTTGTAAGTACGTGTAAATGTGTGTATATGCATGATAGTGTGTGTAAGTGTGTGTAAGTGCGTGTAAGTGTGTGTTAGTACGTGTGAGTATGTGTAAGAGTGTGTAAGTGCATGGTAGTGCGTGTAAGTACGGTTTACGTTCGTGTAAGTGAGTATAAGTGCGTGTAAGTACGTGTAAGTTTGTGGAAGTGCGTGTAAGTGCGTGTAAGTGCTAAAATTGCGTGTAAGTGCGTGTAAGTGCAGTTTAAGTTTGTGTAAGTAAGTGTAGGTGCGTGTAAGTGCGTGTAAGTATGTATAAGTGCGTGTAAGTGCGTGTAAGTGCGTGTAAGTTTGTGTAAGTAAGTGTAGGTGCGTGTAAGTGCGTGTAAGTATGTATAAGTGCGTGTAAGTGCGTGTAAGTGCGTGTAAGTGCACTTTAAGTGGATATAATTTCGTGTAAGTTTATGTGAGTACGTGTAAGTGTGTGTAAGTGTGTGTAAGTGCGTGTAAGTGTGTGTAAGTGCGTGTAGGTGCGTATAAGTGCGTATAAGTGTGTGCAAGTGTAGGTCAGTGCGTATAAGTGCGTGTAAGTACGTGTAAGTGCAGTTTAAGTTTATGTTAGTGCATGCAAGTGCATGTAAGTGTGTGTAAGTATGTGTAAGTATGTGTAAGTGCATGTAAGTGCGTGTACGTACGTGTAAGTACGTATAAGTACGTGTAAGTACAAGTAAGTGTGTATACGTACGTGTAAGTGCATGTAAGCACGTGTAAGTGCATGTAAGTGCGTATAAGTGCGTGTAAGTACGTGTAAGTACAAGTAAGTGTGTATACGTACGTGTAAGTGCATGTAAGCACGTGTAAGTGCATGTAAGTGCGTATAAGTGCGTGTAAGTGGGTGTAAGTGTGTGTAAGTACAAGTAAGTGCATGTAAGTACGTGTAAGTTCATGTAAGTGCGTGTAAGTGCGTGTAAGTGCGTTTAAGTGCGTGTAAGTACGTGTAAGTGTGTGTAAGTGCGTGTAAGTTTGTGTAAGTGTGTGTAAGTGCATGTATGTGCATGTAAGTGCGTGTAAGTGCGTGTAAGTGCATGTAAGTGCGTGTAAGTGCATGTAAGTGCGTGTACGTATGTATAAGTTCGTGTAAGTACGTGTAAGTTCCTGTGAGTACGTGTAAGTACCTGTAAGTGTGTGAAGGTGCGTGTAAGTGCGTGTAAGTGCAAGAAAGTGTGTGTAAGTGCGTGTAAGTGCGTATAAGTACGTGTAAGATTGTGTAAGTTTATGTAAGTTCCTGTGAGTGTGTGTAAGTGCATGTAAGTACGTGTAAGTGCATGTAAGTGTGTGTAAGTGTGTATAAGTGTGTGTAATTTGATGTAAGTACGTGTAAGTACAAGTAAATACAAGTAAGTACGTGTAAGTGTGTGTAAGTGCATGTAAGTGTATGTAAGTATGTGGAAGTGCGTGTAAGTGTGTGTATGTGTGTGTAAGTGCGTGTAACTGCGTGTAAGTGCGTGTAAGTGCGTGTAAGTGCATGTTAGTGCATGTAAGTGCGTTTAAGTGGGTGTAAGTGCGTGATAGTGTGTGTAAGTACGTGTAAGTACGTGTAAGTGTATATAAGTACGTGAAAGTGCGTATAAGTGCATTTAAGTGCATGTAAGTGCAAGAAAGTGCGTGTAAGTGCATATAAGTGCGTATAAGTGCGTGTAAGTACGTGTGAGTTCGTGTAAGTGCGTGTAAGTTCCTGTGAGTGTGTGTAAGTGCATGTAAGTGCATGTAAGTACGTGTAAGTGTGTGTAAGTGCGTGTAAGTACGTGTAAGTGGGTGTAAGTGCTTGTAAGTACGTGTAAGTACGTGTAAGTGCAAGTAAGTGCGTTTAAGTGCATGTAAGTGTGTGTAAGTGCGTGTAAGCACGTGTAAGTGTGTGTAAGTGCGTGTAAGTACGTGTAAGTGTGTGTAAGTGCATGTAAGTGCGTGTAAGTGCGTATAAGTCGTATACGTTTGTGTAAGTACGTGTAAGTTCCTGTGAGTGTGTGTAAGTACGTGTAAGTGCGTGAAACTGCGTGTAAGTGCGTATAAGTGCAAGAAAATGTGTGTAAGTGCGTGTAAGTGCGTGTAAGTGCGTACAAGTATGTGTAAGTTTGTGTAAGTGCATGTCAGTTCCTGTGAGTGTGTGTAAGTGCATGTAAGTACGTGTAAGTGCATGTAAGTGTGTGTAAGTGCATACATGTGCGTGTAAGTGCATGTAAGTACGTGTAAGTACGTGTAAGTGCAAGTAAGTACGTGTAAGTGTGTGTAAGTGCGTGTAAGTATATGTAAGTATGTGTAAGTACGTGTAAGTGTGTGTATGTACGTGTAAGTACGTGTAAGTATGTGTAAGTGCGTATAAGTGCGTGTAAGTACGTGTAAGTGCGTGTAAGTGCGTGTAAGTACGTGTAAGTGCGTGTAAGTGCGTGTAAGTACGTGTAAGTGCGTGTAAGTGCGTGTAAGTACGTGTAAGTGGGTGTAAGTGCTTGTAAGTACGTGTAAGTACGTGTAAGTGCAAGTAAGTACGTGTAAGTGTGTGTAAGTGCGTGTAAGTATATGTAAGTATGTGTAAGTACGTGTAAGTGTGTGTATGTACGTGTAAGTACGTGTAAGTATGTGTAAGTGCGTATAAGTGCGTGTAAGTACGTGTAAGTGCGTATAAGTGCCCTTAATTGGGTGTAAGTGCGTGTAAGTGTGTGTAAGCACGTCTCAGTACATGTAAGTGCATGTAAGTACGTGAAAGTGCGTGTGCGTGCGTGTAGGTACGTGTAAGTTCAAGAAAGTGCGTGTAAGTGCATGTAAGTGCGTATAAGTGCGTGTAAGTACGTGTAAGTTTGTGTAAGTGCGTGTAAGTTCCTGTGAGTACGTGTAAGTGCATGTAAGTGCATATAAGTGCGTGTAAGTGTGTGTAAGTGCGTGTAAGTATGTGTAAGTGCGTGTAAGTATTTGAAAGTACGTGTAAGTACGTGCAAGTACAAGTAAGTGCGTTTAAGTGCATGTAAGTGCGTGTAAGTGCGTGTAAGCACGTGAAAGTGTGTGTAAGTGCGTGTAAGTGCATGTAAGTGCACGTAAGTGCATGTAAATGCGTGTAAGTGCGTGTAAGTACGTGTAAGTGCGTGTAGGTACGTGTAAGTGCGTGTAAGTGCATGTAAGTCCGTGTAAGTACGTGTAAGTGCGTATAATACGTGTAAGTTCGTGTAAGTGAATGTTAGTTCGTGGCTGTGCGTGTAAGTTCATGTAAGTGCGTGTAAGTGCGTATAAGTGTGTGTAAGTGCGTGTAAGTGGATGTAAGTGTGTGTAAGTAAGTGTAAGTGCATGTAAGTGAGTGTAAGTGCATGTAAGTATGTGTAAGTTTGTGTAAGTGAATGTAAGTTTGTGTAAGTGCATGTAAGTGCATGTTAGTACGTGTAAGTGTGTGTAAGTACGTGTAAGTACGTGTAAGTGCCTGTAGGTGCGTGAAAGTGCGTGTAAGTGTGTGTAAGTGCGTGTAAGTGCATGTTAGTGTGTGTGAGTGCGTGTAAGAGTGTATAGGTGCATGTAAGTGCGTGTAAGTGCGGTTTAAAATCGTGTAAGTGAGTGTAAGAGCGTGTAAGTACGTGTAAGCTCGTGTAAGTGCGTGTAAGTGCATGTAAGTGCTAAACATGCGTGTAAGTGCGTATAAGCGCGTGTAAGTGCGTGTTAGTACAGTTGAAGTTTGTGTCAGTGCGTATAAATGCGTGTAAGTGCGTTTAAGTATGTGTAAGTGGGTGTAAGAGTGTGTAAGTGTGTTTAAGTGTACTTTAAGTGGATGTGATTTTGTGTAAGTTCATGTATGTGTGTGTAAGTATGTGTAAGTGCGTGTAAGTGCGTGTAAGTGTGTGTAAGTGCATGTAAATACGTATAAGTGCATACAACTGTGTGTAAGTGCGTGTATGTACGTATACGTGTGTGTAAGTGCGTGTAAGTGCAGTTTACGTTCGTGTAAGTGCGTGTAAGTGCGTGTGAGTACGTGTAAGTATGTGTAAGTGTGTGTAAGTGCATGCAATTACGTGTACATACGTGTAAGTACGTGTAAGTACGTGTAAGTACAAGTAAGTACGTGTAAGTACGTGTAAGTGCATGTAAGCACGTGTAAGTGCGTGTAAGTGTGTGTAAGTGTGTGTAAGTGGGTGTAAGTGCGTGTAAGTGCAAGTAAGTGTGTGTAAGTACGTGTAAGTGCATGTAAGTGTGTGTAAGTGTGTGTAAGTGTGTGTAAGTNGTGCGTGTAAGTGCGTGTAAGTGCAGTTTACGTTCGTGTAAGTGCGTGTAAGTGCGTGTAAGTACGTGTAAGTATGTGTAAGTGTGTGTAAGTGCATGTAATTGCGTGTACGTACGTGTAAGTACGTGTAAGTACGTGTAAGTACAAGTAAGTACGTGTAAGTACGTGTAAGTGCATGTAAGCACGTGTAAGTGCGTGTAAGTGTGTGTAAGTGTGTGTAAGTGGGTGTAAGTGCGTGTAAGTGCAAGTACGTGTGTGTAATTACGTGTAAGTGCATGTAAGTGTGTGTAAGTGTGTGTAAGTGTGTGTAAGTGTGTGTGAGTATGTGTAAGTACGTATAAGTTTGTGTAAGTACGTGTAAGTGCATGTAAGTGCGTGTAAGTGCTTGTAAGTGCGTGTAAGTGCGGTTTATGTTCGTGTAAGTGCGTGTAAGTACGTGTAAGTACATGTAAGTGCGTTTTAGTGCGTGTAAGTGTGTGTAAGTGCAGTTTACGTGGATGTAATTTTGTGTAAGTTCGTGTAAGTGCGTGTAAGTACGTGTAAGTGTGTGTAAGTGCGTGTACGTGCGTGTAAGTACGTGTAAGAGCGTGTAAGTGTGTGTGAGTGCGTGCCTGTACGTATAAGTGCGTGTTAGTGCATGTAAGCATCTGTAAGTACGTGTAAGTGCGTGTAAGTGTATGTAAGTACGTGTAAGTGTGTGTAGGTACCTGTAGGTGCCTGTAAGTGTTTGTAAGTGCATCTAAGGGTGTGTAAGTGCGTGTAAGTATGTGTAAGTGCATGTAAGTACATGTTAGTGTGGTTTAAGTGCGTGTAAGTTTGTGTAAGTGCGTATAAGTACGTATAAGTGTGTATAAGTGTATGTATGTGCATGTAAGTGCGTGTAAGTAAGAGTAAGTGTGTTTAAGTGTGTGTAAGTGTGTGTAAGTGTGTATAAGTGTTTATTAGTGCCTGTAAAAGCGTGTAAGTGTGTGTAAGTATGTGTAAGTGCATGTAAGTACGTGTAAAAGTATGTAAGTGCATGTAAGTATGTGTAAGTGCGTGTAAGTATGTGTAAGTGTGTGTAAGTACGTGTAAGTGCGTGTTAGTGCGTGTAAGTGCATATAAGTGTGTGTAAGTATGTGAAAGTGTGCATAAGTGCGTATAAATGCGTGTAAGTGCGTGTAAGTGTATGTGAGTGCGTGTGAGTGCGTGTAAGTATGTTTAAGTACGTGTACGTGTGTGTAAGTGTGTGTAAGTACGTAAAAGTGTGTGTAATTGCGTGTAAGTGCGTGAATGTGCGTGTAAGTGCGTGTAAGTGCGTATAAGTGCAAGAATGTGCGTGTAATTGCGTGTAAGTGCGTGTAAGTGCGTACAAGTAAGTGTAAGTTCGTGTAAGTGCATGTAAATTCATGTGAGTGTATGTAAGTGCGTGTAAATGCATGGAAGTGCGTGTAAGTGCGTGTAAGTGTGTGTAAGTGCGTGTAAGTGCGTATAAGTGCATGTAAGTACATGTAAGTACGTGTAAGTACAAGTAAGTATGTGTAAGTGCATGTAAGTACGTGTAAGTATGTGTAAGTGTGTGTAAGTGCGTGTAAGTGCATGGAAGTGCGTGTAAGTGCGTGTAAGTGTGTGTAAGTGCGTGTAAGTGCGTATAAGTGCATGTAAGTACATGTAAGTACGTGTAAGTACAAGTAAGTATGTGTAAGTGCATGTAAGTGTGTATAAGTGTGTGTAAGTACGTGTAAGTACGTGTAAGTACGTGTAAGTATGTTTAAGTACGTGTAAGTGCATGTAAGTGCATGTAAGTACGTGTAAGTATATGTAAGTGTGTGTAAATGTATTTAAGTGGGTGTAAGTGCGTGTAAGTACGTGTAAGTACGTGTAAATACGTGTGAGTACGTGTGAGTACGTGTAAGTTTGTATAAGTGACTGTCAGTTTGTGTAAATGCGTATAAGTACATGTTAGTGCGTGTAAGTGCGTGTAAGTGTGTATAAGTGCATGTAAATGCGTGTAAGTGTGTGTAAGTGCGTGTAAGTGCATGTAAGTACGTGTAAGTTTGTGTAAGTGAATGTAAGTTCGTGTAAGTATGTGAAAGTGCATGTAAGTACGTGTAAGTGCGTGTAAGTGTGTGTAAGTGCGTGTAAGTGCGTGTAAGTGTGTATAAGTGTGTGTAGGTGCGTGAAAGTGCGTGTACGTGTGTGTAAGTGTGTATTAGTACAGGTGAGTGCGTGTAAGAGCATGTAAGGGCATACAAGTGTGTGTAATTGCGGTTTAAGTTTGTGTAAGTGAGTGTAAGTTTGTCTAAGTACGTGTAAGTTTGTGTAAGTGCGTGTAAGTGCGTGTAAGTGCTAAAAGTGAGTGTCAGTGTGTGTACGTACGTGTAAGTATGTGTAAGTGCATGTAGGTACATGTAAGTGTGTGTAAGTGCATGTAAGTACGTGTAAGTACGTGTAAGTGCGTGTAAGTGCATGTTAGTGTGTGTAAGTGCGTGTAAGTGCGTGTAAGTACGTGTAATTGTGTGTACGTATATGTAAGTACGTGTAAGTACATATAAGTGTGTGTGAGTGTGCGTAATTATACATAAGTGCGTGTAAGTGCATGTAAGTGTGTGTACGTACGTGTAACTGTGTGTGAGTGTAAGTTTGTGTAAGTGTGTGTAAATGCGTGTAAGTGTGTGTAAGTGCGTGTAAGTATGTGTTACTACATGTAAGTGCGTGTAAGTGTGTGTAAGTACGTGTAAGTTTGTATAAGTGCATGTAACTGCGTGAAAGTGCTTGTAAGTACGTGAAAGTACGTGTAAGTACTTGTACATGCAAGAAAGTACGTAAAAGTGCGTGTAAGTGTGTATAGGTACGTGTAAGTTTGTGTAAGTGCATGTAAGTTCCTGTGAGTATGTGTAAGTGCGTGTACGTGCGTGTAAGTGCATGTAAGTGTGTGTAAGTACGTGTAAGTGCATGTAAGTACGTGTAAGTGTGTGTAAGTGCATGTAAGTGCGTGTAAGTGCATATAAGTACGTGTAGGTGCGTATAAGTACGTGTAAGTACGTGTAAGTGTGTGTAAGTACGTGTAAGAGGTTGTAAGTATGTGTAGGTGCGTCTAAGCGCATGTAAGTGCATGTAAGTGCATTTAAGTGCGTATAAGTGCATATAAGTGCATATAAGTAAGTGTAAGTGCGTATAATTGCGTATAAGTGCGTGTAAGTGCGTGTAAGTGTGGTGTAAATGCGTGTAAGTGCGTGTTAGTGCGTATAAGTGTATGTAAGTGTGTGTAAGTGCGTGTAAGTGTGGTGTAAATGCGTGTAAGTGCGTGTTAGTGCGTATAAGTGTATGTAAGTGTGTGTAAGTGTGTGTAAGTGCGTATAAGTGTATATAAGTACATATAAGTACGTGAAAGTGCGTGTAAGTGTGTGTTAGTGCGTGTAAGTGCGTGTAAGTGCTTGTAAGTTCTTGTAAGTGTGTGCAAGTGCATGTAAGTGCGTATAAGTGCATGTAAGTGTGTGTAAGTATGTGTAAGTGTGTGTAAGTGTGTGTAAGTATGTGTAAGTGCGTGTACGTGCGTGTAAGTACGTGTAAGTGCGTGTAAGTGCGTGTAAGTGTGTGTAGGTGCATGTAGGGACGTGTAAGTGTGTGTACATGTGTGTAAGTACGTATAAGTGCGTGTAAGTACGTGTAAGTGCGTGTAAGTACATGTAAGTGCATGTAAGTGCATGTAAGTGCGTGTAAGTATGTCTAAGTACGTGTAAGTTTGTGTAAGTGTGTGTAAGTGCATGTAAGTATGTGTAAGTGCATGTAAGTGTGGTGTAAGTGCGTATAAGTTCGTGTAAGTGCATGTTAGTATATAGAAGTGTGTGTAAGTGTGTGTAAGTGTGTGTAAGTGCATGTAAGTACATGTAAGTGCGTGTAAGTGTGTGTTAGTGCGTATAAGTGCGTGTAAGTGTCTGTTAGTGCGTATTAGTGTGTGTAAAAGTGTGTAAGTACATGTAAGTAAGTGTAAGTGCGTCTAAGTGTGTGTAAGTACACGTAAGTGCGAGTAAGTGCGTGTAAGTGCATGTAAGTGCGTGTAAGCAGGTGTAAGTTTATGTAAGTGCGTATAACTGTGTGTAAGTACGTGTAAGTGTGTATAAGTGTGTATAAGTGCGTGTAAGTGCGGTTTAAGTTTGTGTAAGTACGTGTAAGTACGTGTAAGTGTGTATAAGTGTGTATAAGTACGTCTACGTGCGTGTAAGTGTGTATAAGTGTGTATAAGTACGTCTACGTGCGTAACGTGCGTTCAAGTATGTGTAAGTACGTGTAAGGGTGTGTAAGAAGTTGTAAGTGCGTGTAAGTGCGTGTAAGTACGTGTAAGTATGTGTAAGTATGTGTTTGTGCGTGTAAGTGTGTGTAAAAGCATAAAAGTGCGTGTAAGTGTGTGTAAGTGCATGTAAGTGCGTGTAAGTGCATGTAAGTACGTGTAAGTACATGTAAGTGCGTGTAAGTGCGTGTAAGTGCGTGTAAGTGTGTGTAAGTGCGGGTAAGTACGTATACGTTTGTATAAGTACATGTAAGTGTGTGTAAGTGCGTGTCAGTACGTGTAAGTACGTGTACGTTTGTGTAAGTTCGTGTAAATGCGTGTAAGTGTGTGTAAGTGCATGTAAGTACATGTAAGTGCATGTAATTATGTGTAAGTGCGTGTAAGGTCGTATCAGAGCATGTAAGAGTGTGTAAGTGCGTGTAAGTGCGTGTAAGTGCATGTAAGTATGTGTATGTGCGTGTAAGTGCATGTAAGTGCCTCTAATTCTGTGTAACTGCGTGTAAGTACGTGTAAGTGCGTCTAAGTGCGTGTAAGTGTGTGTAAGTACAAGAAAGTGCGTGTAAGTATGCATAAGTACGTGTAAGTGCGTATAAGTGCGTGTAACTGCGTTTACGTGCATGTAAGTGCGTGTAAGTACGTATAAGCGCGTGTAAGTACGTGTTAGTTTTTATAAGTATGTGTAAGTTCCTGTAAGTGTGTGTAAGTACGTGTAAGTGCATGTAAGTGCGTGTAAGTACGTGTTAGTTTTTATAAGTATGTGTAAGTTCCTGTAAGTGTGTGTAAGTACGTGTAAGTGCATGTAAGTGCGTGTAAGTGTGTGTAAGTGTGTATTAGTGTGTGTAAGTGCATGTACGTGTGTGTAAGTATATGTAAGTACGTATAAGTACGTGTAAGTGTGTGTAAGTGCATGTTAGTGTGTGTAAGCATGTGTAAGTGCATGGAAGTATGTGTAAGTGTGTGTAAGTACGTGTAAGTACGTGTAAGTGCATGTAAGTGCATGTAAGTGTGTGTAAGTACGTGTAAGTGTGTGTAAGTACGTGTAAGTATGTGTAAGTTCGTGTAAGTGCATGTAAGTTCGTGTGAGTGCGTGTAAGTGCGTGTAAGTGCATGTAAGTACGTGGAAGTGCGTGTAAGTGCGTGTAAGTGCGTGTAAGTGCGTGTAAGTGTGTGTAAGTATGTGTAAGTGCGTCTAAGTGCATGTAAGTGCATGTAAGTGCGTTTAAGTATGTATAAGTGCGTATAAGTGCGTATAAGTAAGTGTAAGTGCGTATAAGTGTGTTTAAGTGCGTGGAAGTACGTGTAAGTACGTGTAAGTGTGGTGTTAATGCGTGTAAGTGCATGTTAGTGCATATAAGTATATGTAAGTGTGTGTAAGTGCGTGTAAGTATGTGTTAGTGTGTGTAAGTGTATGTAAAAGTGTGTACGTACGTGTAAGTGCGTATAATTGCTTGTAAGTGCTTGTAAGTGTGTGTAAGTGCATGTAAGCATATATAAGTGTGTGTAAGTGTATGTAAGTGCGTGTAAGTGTATGTAAGTATGTGTAAGTGTGTGTAAGTACGTGTAAGTGCGTGTAAGTGCGTGTAAGTGCGTGTAAGTGCGTGTAAGTGTGTATAGGTACGTGTAGGTATGTGTAAGTGTGTGTAAGTGTGTGTAAATACGTGTAAATGCGTGTAAGTGCGTGTAAGTGCATATAAGTGCGTGTTAGTGCGTGTAACTGCGTCTAAGTGCGTGTAAGTGCTTGTAAGTGCGTGTAAGTACGTGTAAGTATGTGTAAGTGCATGTAAGTGTGGTGTAAGTACGTGTAAGTTTGTGTAAGTGCATGTTAGTATGTAGAAGTGTGTGTAAGTGCATGTAAGTGTGTGTAAGTGCGTGTAAGTGTGTGTAAGTACGTGTAAGTACGTGTAAGTACGTGTAAGTACGTGTAAGTACGTGTAAGTACGTGTAAGTACGTGTAAGTACGTGTAAGTACGTGTAAGTACGTGTAAGTACGTGTAAGTACGTGTAAGTACGTGTAAGTACGTGTAAGTACGTGTAAGTACGTGTAAGTACGTGTAAGTACGTGTAAGTACGTGTAAGTACGTGTAAGTACGTGTAAGTACGTGTAAGTACGTGTAAGTACGTGTAAGTACGTGTAAGTACGTGTAAGTACGTGTAAGTACGTGTAAGTACGTGTAAGTACGTGTAAGTACGTGTAAGTACGTGTAAGTACGTGTAAGTACGTGTAAGTACGTGTAAGTACGTGTAAGTGCATGTAAGTGCATGTAAGTGTGTGTAAGTGCGTGTAAGTGTGTGTAAGTACGTGTAAGTGCGTGTAAGTGTGTATAAGTGCGTGTAAGTGTCTGTTAGTGCGTATAAGTGTGTGTAAAAGCGTGTAAGTGAGTGTAAGTACATGTAAGTACGTGTAAGTGCATGTACGTGCATGTAAGTGCATGTACGTATGTGTGTAAGTGCGTGTAAGTGTGTGTAAGTGCGTGTAAGTGCGTGTAAGTGCATGTAAGTACGTGGAAGTGCGTGTAAGTGCGTGTAAGTACGTGTAAGATAATGTAAGTGCCTGTAAATATGTATAAGTGCGTATAAGTGCATATAAGTGTGTGTAAGTACGTGTAAGTGCGGTTTAAGTTCGTGTAAGTGCGTGTAACTGCATGTAAGTTTATGTAAGTGTGTATAAGTGCGTCTAACTGCGTGTAAGTGCGTGTAAGTGCAGTTTAAGTGGGTGTAATTTCGTGTAAGTTCGTACAAGTGCGTTTAAGTGCGTATAAGTGCCTGTAAGTAAGTGTAAGTGCAACTAAGTACGCGTAAGTGCGCGTACGTGCATGTAAGTGTGTGTAAGTGTGTGTAAGTGTGTGCAAGTACGTGTTAATATGTGTATGTGTGTGTAAGTGTATGTAAGTGCGTGTAAGTACATGTAAGTACGTGTAAGTGCGTGTAGGTGCGTGTAGGTGCGTGTAAGTGTGTGTAAGTGCATGTAAGTGCCAATAAGTGCGTGTAAGTGCATGTAAGTGCGTGTAAGTGTGTGTAAGTGTGTGTAAGTATGTATAAGTGCATGTAAGTGTGTGTAAGTGCATGTAAGTGCGTGTAAGTGTGGTTTACGTGTGTGTAAGTTCGTGTAAGTGCGTGTAAGTACGCTCAAGTACGTGTAAGTACGTGTAAGTGCATATAAGTATGTGTAAGTGCGTGTAAGTGCATGTAAGTACGTGTAACTATGTGTAAGTACGTGTTAGTGCGTGTAAGTGTGTGTAAAAGCCTATAAGTGCATGTAAGTGTGTGTAAGTGCATGTAAGTGCGTGTAAGTGCATGTAAGTACGTGTAAGTACATGTAAGTGCGTGTAAGTGCGTGTAAGTGCGTGTAAGTGTGTGTAAGTGCGTGTAAGTACGTGTAAGTACGTGTAAGTGCGTGTAAGTATGTGTAAGTGCGTGTAAGTGCGTGTAAGTACGTGTAAGTGCGTGTAAGTGCGTGTAAGTGCGTGTAAGTACGTGTAAGTGCATGTAATTATGTGTAAGTGCGTGTAAGGTCGTATCAGAGCGTGTAAGAGTGTGTAAGTGCGTGTAAGTGCATGTAAGTGTGTGTATGTAGGTGTAAGTGCATGTAAGTGCCTGTAAGTTTGTGTAAGTGCGTGTAAGTGCGTGTAAGTACGTGTAAGTGTGTGTAAGTGCGTGTAAGTGCGTGTAAGTACGTGTAAGAGCAAGAAAGTGTGTGCAAGTATGTGTAAGTACGTGTAAGTGAGTGTAACTGCGTGTAACTGCGTGTACGTGCATGTAAGTGCGTGTAAGTATGTGTAAGCACGTGTAAGTACGTGTTAGTTCGTGTAAGTATGTATAAGTGCCTGTAAGTGCGTGTAAGTATGTGTAAGTGCATGTAAGTGCGTGTAAGTGCGTGTAAGTGCGTGTAAGTACGTGTAAGAGCAAGAAAGTGTGTGCAAGTATGTGTAAGTACGTGTAAGTGAGTGTAACTGCGTGTAACTGCGTGTACGTGCATGTAAGTGCGTGTAAGTATGTGTAAGCACGTGTAAGTACGTGTTAGTTCGTGTAAGTATGTATAAGTGCCTGTAAGTGCGTGTAAGTATGTGTAAGTGCATGTAAGTGCGTGTAAGTGCGTGTAAGTGCGTGTAAGTACGTGTAAGAGCAAGAAAGTGTGTGCAAGTATGTGTAAGTACGTGTAAGTGAGTGTAACTGCGTGTAACTGCGTGTACGTGCATGTAAGTGCGTGTAAGTATGTGTAAGCACGTGTAAGTACGTGTTAGTTCGTGTAAGTATGTATAAGTGCCTGTAAGTGCGTGTAAGTATGTGTAAGTGCATGTAAGTGCGTGTAAGTGCGTGTAAGTGCGTGTAAGTACGTGTAAGAGCAAGAAAGTGTGTGCAAGTATGTGTAAGTACGTGTAAGTGAGTGTAACTGCGTGTAACTGCGTGTACGTGCATGTAAGTGCGTGTAAGTATGTGTAAGCACGTGTAAGTACGTGTTAGTTCGTGTAAGTATGTATAAGTGCCTGTAAGTGCGTGTAAGTATGTGTAAGTGCATGTAAGTGCGTGTAAGTGCGTGTAAGTGCGTGTAAGTACGTGTAAGAGCAAGAAAGTGTGTGCAAGTATGTGTAAGTACGTGTAAGTGAGTGTAACTGCGTGTAACTGCGTGTACGTGCATGTAAGTGCGTGTAAGTATGTGTAAGCACGTGTAAGTACGTGTTAGTTCGTGTAAGTATGTATAAGTGCCTGTAAGTGCGTGTAAGTATGTGTAAGTGCATGTAAGTGCGTGTAAGTGCGTGTAAGTGCGTGTAAGTACGTGTAAGAGCAAGAAAGTGTGTGCAAGTATGTGTAAGTACGTGTAAGTGAGTGTAACTGCGTGTAACTGCGTGTACGTGCATGTAAGTGCGTGTAAGTATGTGTAAGCACGTGTAAGTACGTGTTAGTTCGTGTAAGTATGTATAAGTGCCTGTAAGTGCGTGTAAGTATGTGTAAGTGCATGTAAGTGCGTGTAAGTGCGTGTAAGTGCGTGTAAGTACGTGTAAGTGCGTGTAAGTGCGTGTAAGTGTGTGTAAGTGCGTGTCAGTATGTGTAAGTGCGTGTACGTTTGTGTAAGTACGTGTAACTGCGTGTAAGTGTGTGTAAGTGCATGTAAGTACGTGTAAGTGCATGTAATTATGTGTAAGTGCGTGTAAGGTCGTATCAGATCGTGTAAGAGTGTGTAAGTGCGTGTAAGTGCATGTAAGTGTGTGTATGTACGTGTAAGTGCATGTAAGTGCCTGTAAGTTTGTTTAAGTGCGTGTAAGTGCGTGTAAGTACGTGTAAGTGTGTGTAAGTGCGTGTAAGTGCGTGTAAGTACGTGTAAGAGCAAGAAAGTGTGTGCAAGTATGTGTAAGTACGTGTAAGTGAGTGTAACTGCGTGTAACTGCATTTACGTGAATGTAAGTGCGTGTAAGTATGTGTAAGCACGTGTAAGTACGTGTTAGTTCGTGTAAGTATGTATAAGTTCCTGTAAGTGCGTGTAAGTATGTGTAAGTGCATGTAAGTGCGTGTAAGTGCGTGTAAGTGTGTGTAAGTGCGTGTAAGTGCGTGTAAGTGCGTGTAAGTACGTGTAAGTGCGTGTAAGTGCGTCTAAGTGCGTCTAAGTGCATGTAAGTACGTGTAAGTGCATGTAAGTGCATGTAAGTGC
>SZWC01000155.1:97619-112324 GCA_023375785.1 Penium margaritaceum | reverse complement strand
GTGTAAGTGCGTGTAAGTGCGTGTAAGTGCGTGTAAGTACGTGTAAGTGCGTGTAAGTGCGTCTAAGTGCGTCTAAGTGCATGTAAGTACGTGTAAGTGCATGTAAGTGCATGTAAGTGCATGTAAGTGTGTTTGAAGTGTGTGTAATATCGTGTAAGTGCGTATACGTATGCATGAGAAAACAATATCCGCTATACGGGGTACCCGCACTATCCGTCCAGTATCCGGATAGCGGATAGTCCCTGGAAAATAACTTAGAAGGATATCCGGATACATCCGGATGTATCCGGATGTGGATATCAGCTGGAGATATGTGGCTTTTTCTGAAGGTGTCGGTGAGTATCCGGAGGGATACGCTGGTATCCATACAAGTATCCGGATGTATCCGTACTTCTATCTGTTGAACTTTCCGGATAGTGAAAGTATCCGCAAGTATTCGTAAGTATCCGGATATTTGAGGCAACTATCCGGATAGCGGATACCTGACTGGTGAATATATCCGGATTGCGGATACCCCAAAAAAGGGATGAATATATCCGGATTCTCATGCCTATGTGTAGGTACGTGTAAGTGCGTGTAAGTACATGTAGGTGCATGTAAGTGGGTGTAAGTGCGTGTTAGTGTGTGTAAGTGTGTATAAAAGCATATAAGTGTGTGTAAGTGTGTAGAAGTACGTGTAAGTGCATGTAAGTGCGTGTAAGTGCATGTAAGTGCGTGTAAGTGCGTGTAAGTGCGTGTAAGTGCGTATACCTGCGTGTAAGTGCGTGTTATTATGTGTAAGTGCATGTAAGTATGAATAAGTGCATGTAAGGGCGTACAAGTGCGTGTAAGTGCGTGTGAGTACGTATGAGTGCGTGTAAGTACGTGTAAGTGTGTGTAAGTGCGTGTAAGTGCGTGTAAGTGTGTGTCAGTATGTGTATGTGCGTATAAGTGTGTGTAAGTGCATGTAAGTGCGTGTAAGTTTGTGTAAGTGCGTGTTAATGCGTGAAAGTGCATTTAAGTGCGTGTAAGTGCATGTAAGTGCAAGTAAGTATGTATAAGTGCGTGTAAGAGCATGCGAGAGCGTGTGAGAGTGTGTAAGTGCGTATAAGTGTGTGTAAGTACGTGTAAGTGTGTGTAAGTATGTGTAAGTGCGTGTAAGTGCATGTAATTTCGTGTAAGTGTGTGTAAGTGCGTGTAAGTACGTGTAAGTTTGTGTAAGTGTGTGTAAGTGTGTGTAAGTGCGTGTAAGTGCGTGTCTGTACGTGTAAGTGCGTGTTAGTGCGTGTAAGTGCAAGAAAGTGTATGTAAGTATGTGTAAGTGCGTCTAAGTGTCTGTAAGTGTGCGTAAGTATGTGCAAGTGCATCTAAGTGCATGTAAGTGCATGTAAGTACGTTTAAGTATGTATAAGTGTGTATAAGTGCGTATAAGTGCGTATAAGTAAGTGTAAGTGCATATAAGTGCGTATAAGTGCATGCAAGTACGTGTAAGTGCGTGTAAGTGTGGTGTAATTGCATGTAAGTGCATGTTAGTGCGTATAAGTATATGTAGGTGTGCGTAAGTGTGTATAAGTGTGTATAAGTGCATATAAGTGCATATAAATGCGTGTAAGTATGTGTTAGTGTCTGTAAGTGTATGTAAAAGCGTGTAAGTACGTGTAAGTGCGTATAAGTGCTTGTATGCGCTTGTAAGTGTGTGTAAGTGCATGTAAGTGTGTATAAGTTTGTGTAAGTGTATGTAAGTGCGTGTAAGTATATGTAAGCATGTGTAAGTATGTAAAAGAGCGTATTAGTGTGTGTAAGTGTGTGTAAGTACGAGTAAGTGCGTGTAAGTGTGTAAAGGTGCGTGTAGGTACGTGTAAGTGTGTGTAAGTGTGTGTAAGTATGTGTAAGTGCGTGTAAGTACGTGTAAGTAAGTGTAAGTGCGTGTAAGTGCATGTAAGTGCGTGTAAGTGTGTAAAGGTGCGTGTAGGTACGTGTAAGTGTGTGTAAGTGTGTGTAAGTATGTGTAAGTGCGTGTAAGTACGTGTAAGTAAGTGTAAGTGCGTGTAAGTGCATATAAGTGCCTGTAAGTGCGTATAACTGGGTCTAAGTGCGTGTAAGTGCGTGTAAGTGCATGTAAGTGCGTGTAAGTATGTGTAAGTGCATGTAAGAGTGGTGTAAGTGCGTGTAAGTTTGTGTAAGTGCATGTTAGTATGTAGAAGTGTGTGTAAGTGCATGTAAGTGTGTGTAAGTGCGTGTAAGTGTGTGTAAGTGCGTGTAAGTGCGTGTAAGTGTGTATAAGTGCGTGTAAGTGTCTGTTAGTGCATATACGTGTGTGTAAAAGCATGAACCTGTGTGTAAGTACATGTAAGTACGTGTAAGTATATGTACGTGCATGTATGTGCATGTAAGTATGTGTGTAAGTGGGTGTTAGTGTGAGTAAGTGCGTGTAAGTATGTGTAAGTGTACGTAAGTGCGTGGAAGTGCGTGTAAGTGCGTGTAAGTACGTGTAAGCTTATGTAAGTGCGTGTAAATACGTGTAAGTGTGTGTATGTGAATGTAAGTGTGTGTAAGTGCGTGTAAGTGCGGTTTTGAGTTCGTGTAAGTGCGTGTAACTGCGTGTAAGTGTGTGTAAGTGTGTAGAATTTTGTCTAAGTGCATGTAAGTGCGTGTAAGTGCAGTTTAAGTGGGTGTAATTTTGTGTAAGTTTGTACAAGTGCGTGTAAGTGCTTATAAGTGCGTGTAAGTGAGTGTAAGTGCAACTAAGTACGCGTAAGTGCGCGTAAGTGCGTGTAAGTGTGTGTAAGTGTGTGTAAGTATGTGCAAGTACGTGTTAGTGTGTGTATGTGTGTGTACGTGTATGTAAGTGCGTGTAAGTACATGTAAGTATGTGTAAGTGCGTGTAGGTGCGTCTAGGTACGTGTAAGTGTGTGTAAGTGCATGTAAGTGCGTATAAGTGCGTGTAAGTGCATGTAAGTACGTGTATGTGTGTGTAAGTTTGTGTAAGTACGTGTAATTGCATGTATGTGTGTGTAAGTGCATGTAAGTGCGTGTAAGTACGTTCAAGTACGTGTAAGTGCGTGTAAGTGCATGTAAGTGTGTGTAAGTTCGTGTAAGTGCGTGTAAGTACGTTCAAGTACGTGTAAGTGCGTGTAAGTGCATGTAAGTACGTGTAAGTGCATGTAAGTGCGTGTAAGTACGTGTAAGTATGTGTAAGTGCGTGTTAGTGCGTGTAAGTGTGTGTAAAAGCGTTTAAGTACGTGTAAGTGTGTGTAAGTGCATGTTAGTGCGTGTAAGTGCATGTAAGTACGTGTAAGTGCATGTAAGTGCGTGTAAGTGCGTATAAGTGCGTGTCAGTATGTGTAAGTGCGTGTAAGTACGTACAAGTTTGTATAAGTGCATGTAAGTGTGTGTAAATGCGTGTCAGTACGTGTAAGTGCGTGTACGTTTGTGTAAGTACGTGTAAATGCGTGTAAGTATGTGTAAGTGCATGTAAGTACGTGTAAGTACGTGTAAGTACGTGTAAGTACGTGTAAGTACGTGTAAGTACGTGTAAGTACGTGTAAGTACGTGTAAGTACGTGTAAGTACGTGTAAGTACGTGTAAGTACGTGTAAGTACGTGTAAGTGCGTGTAAGTATGTGTAAGTGCGTGTAAGTACGTACAAGTTTGTATAAGTGCATGTAAGTGTGTGTAAATGCGTGTCAGTACGTGTAAGTGCGTGTACGTTTGTGTAAGTACGTGTAAATGCGTGTAAGTATGTGTAAGTGCATGTAAGTATGTGTAAGTGCATGTAATTATGTGTGAGTGCGTGTAAGGTCGTACCAGAGCATGTAAGAGTGTGTAAGTGCGTGTAAGTGCGTGTAAGTGCATGTAAGTGTGTGTATGTGCGTTTAAGTGCATGTAAGTTTCTGTAAGTTTGTGTAAGTGCGTGTAAGTGCGTGCAAGTGCGTGTAAGTGCGTGTTAGTGCGTGTAAGTACAAGAAAGTGTGTATAAGTATGTATAAGTACGTGTAAGTATGTGTAACTGCATGTAACTGCGTTTACGTGCATGTAAGTGCGTGTAAGTATGTGTAAGCGCATGTAAGTACGTGTTAGTTCGTGTATGTATGTGTAAGTTCCTATAAGTGCGTGTAAGTATGTGTAAGTGCGTGTAAGAGTGTGGAAGTGCGTGTACACGTGTGTAAGTACATGTAAGTACGTATAAGTACGTGTAAGTGTGTGTAAGTGCATGTTAGTGTGTGTAAGTACGTGTAAGTGCATGGAAGTGTGAGTAAGTGTGTGTAAGTACGTGTAAGTACGTGTAAGTGCATGTAAGTGCATGTAAGTGCGTGTAAGTACGTGTAAGTATGTGGAAGTACATGTAAGTATGTGTAAGATCGTGTAAGTGAATGTAAGTTCGTGTAAGTGTGTGTAAGTGCATGTAAGTACGTGTAAGTACGTGTAAGTACGTGTAAGTGCGTGTAAGTATGTGTAAGTGCGTGTAAGTACATGTAAATGCGTGTAAGTGCATGTAAGTGTGTATAAGTACGTGTACGTGCGTGTTAGTACGTGTGAGTACGTGTAAGAGCAAATAAGTGCATGTAAGTGTGTGTAAGTGCAGTTTAAGTTTGTGTAAGTGAGTGTAAATGCGTGTAAGTACATGTAAGTGTGTGCAAGTGTGTGTAAGTGCGTGTAAGTATGTGTAAGTGCGTGTAAGTACGTGTAAGTGTGTGGAAGTGCTAAAAGTGCGTGTAAGTGCATGTAAGTACGTGTAAGTGCATTTAAGCGTGTGTAAGTGCAGTTTAAATTCATGTAAGTGTGTGTAAGTGTGTATAAGTGCGTGTAAGTATGTGTAAGTGTGTGTAAGTGTGTGTAGGTGCGTGTAAGTACAGTTAAAGTGGGTGTAGTTTTGTGTAAGTTCAAGTAAGTGTGTGTAAGTGCGTGTAGGTGCGTGTACGTGTGTGTAAGTACGTGTAAGTGCGTGTAAGTGCGTCTAAGTGCGTCTAAGTGCATGTAAGTACGTGTAAGTGCATGTAAGTGCATGTAAGTGCGTGTAAGTGTGTTTAAAGTGTGTGTAAGATCATGTAAGTGCGTATACGTATGCATGAGAAAACAATATCCGTTATCCGGGGTATCCGCACTATCCGTCCAGTATCCGGATAGCGGATAGTCCCTGGAATATAACTTAGAAGGATATCCGGATACATCCAGATGTATCCGGATGTGGATATCAGCTGGAGATATGTGGCTTTTTCTGAAGGTGTCGGTGAGTATCCGGAGGTATACGCTGGTATCAATACAAGTATCCGGATGTATCCATACTTCTATCCGTTGAACTTTCCGGATAGTGAAAGTACCTGCAAGTATCCGTAAGTATCCAGATATTTGAGGCAACTATCCGGATAGCGAATACCTGACTGGTGAATATATCCGGATTGCGGATACCTCCAAAAAGGGACGGATATATCCGGACTCTCATGCCTATGTGTAAGTGCGTGTAAGTGCATGTAAGTGCGTGTAAGTGGGTGTAAGTACTTGTTCGTGCGTGTAAGTGTCTGTAAAAGCATATAAGTGCATGTAAGTGCGTGTAAGTGCGTGTAAGTGCATGTAAGTGCGTGTAAGTGCGTATACATGCGTGTAAGTGTCTGTAAGTATGTGTAAGTGCATGTAAGTATGAATAAGTGCATGTAAGGGTGTATAAGTGCGTATAAGTGCATGTAAGTGCGTCTAAGTACGTGTGAGTGCGTGTGAGTGCGTGTAAGTATGTGTAAGTGCGTGTAAGTGTGTATAAGTGCGTGTAAGTGTGTGTCGGTATGTGTAAGTGTGTGTAAGTGTGTGTAAGTGCATGTAAGTGTATGTAAGTTTGTGTAAGTGCGTGTAAATGCGTGAAAGTACGTATAAGTGCGTTTAAGTGCATGTAAGTTCAAGTAAGTATGTACAAGTGCATGTAAAAGCGTGCAAGAGCGTGTGAGAGTGTGTAAGTGTGCATAAGTGTGTGTAAGTGCGTGTAAGTGTGTGTAAGTATATGTAAGTGTGTGTAAGTGCATGTTAGTTTGTGTAAGTGTGTGTAAGTGCGTGTAAGTACGTGTAAGTTTGTGTAAGTGTGTGTAAGTGTGTGTAAGTGCATGTAAGTGCGTGTAAGTACATGTAAGTGCGTGTAAGTGCGTGTAAGTGTATATAAGTGCGTGTAAGTGCGTGTAAGTGGGTCTAAGTGTGTGTAAGTGCGTGTAAGTGCGTGTAAGTGCATGTAAGTATGTGTAAGTGCATGTAAGTGTGGTGTAAGTGCGTGTAAGTGCGTGTAAGTGCGTGTAAGTGCGTGTAAGTATGTGTAAGTGCATGTAAGTGTGGTGTAAGTGCGTGTAAGTTCGTGTAAGTGCATGTTAGTATGTAGAAGTGTGTGTAAGTGCCTGTAAGCATGTGTAAGTACGTGTAAGGGTGTGTAAGTACGTGTAAGTGCGTGTAAGTGCGTATAAGTGCGTGTAAGTGTCTGTTAGTGCGTATAAGTGTGTGTAAAAGCACGTAAGTGTGTATAAGTACATGTAAGTGCGTGTGAGTGCATGTAAGTGCATGTAAGTGCATATAAGTATGTGTGTAAGTATGTGTAAGTGTGTGTAAGTACGTGTAAGTGTGTGTAAGTATACGTAAGTGCGAGTAAGTGCCTGTAAGTACATGTGAGTGCGTGTAAGTACGTGTTAATTTATGTAAGTGCGTGTAACTACGTGTAAGTGTGTGTAAGTGCATATAAGTGTGTGTAAGTGCGTGTAAGTGCGGTTTAAGTTCGTATAAGTGCGTGTAAGTGCGTGTAAGTGTGTGTAAGTGTGTATACGTGCGTCAAAGTATGTGTAAGTGCGCGTAGGTGCAGTTTAAGTGGGTGTAATTTTGTGTAAGTTCGTATAAATGCGTGTAAGTGTGTATAAGTGCGTGTAAGTGAGTATTAGTGCAACTAAGTACGCGTAAGTGCGCGTAAGTGCATGTAAGTACATATAAGTGTGTGTAAGTGCGTGCAAGTATGTGTTAGTCTGTGTATGTGTGTGGAAGTGTATGTAAGTACGTGTAAGTACATGTAAGTGCGTGTAAGTGCGTGTAGGTGCGTGTAGGTGCGTGTAAGTGTGTGTAAGTGCATGTAAGTACGTATAAGTACGTCTAAGTGCATATAAGTACGTGTAAGTGTGTGTAAGTGCATGTAAGTGTGTGTAAGTGTGTGTAAGTGTGTGTAAGTACGTGTAAGTGCATGTAAGTGCGTGTAAGTGCATATACGTGCGTGTGAGTGTGGTGTAAGTGTGTGTAAGTTTGTGTAAGTGCGTGTGAGTACGTACAAGTATGTGTAAGTGCGTGTAAGTGCGTGTAAGTACGTGTAAGTGCGTGTAAGTGCGTGTAAGTATGTGTAAGTATGTGTTAGTGCGTGTTAGTGCGTGTAAGTGTGTGTAAAAGCGTATAAGTGTGTGTAAGTGTGTGTAAGTGCGTGTAAGTGCGTGTACGTGTGTGTAAGTGTGTGTAAGTACGTGTAAGTGCATGTAAGTGCGTGTAAGTGCATATACGTGCGTGTGAGTGTGGTGTAAGTGTGTGTAAGTTTGTGTAAGTGCGTGTGAGTACGTACAAGTATGTGTAAGTGCGTGTAAGTGCGTGTAAGTACGTGTAAGTGCGTGTAAGTGCGTGTAAGTATGTGTAAGTATGTGTTAGTGCGTGTTAGTGCGTGTAAGTGTGTGTAAAAGCGTATAAGTGTGTGTAAGTGTGTGTAAGTGCATGTAAGTGCGTGTAGGTGCAGGTAAGTGTGTGTAAATGCATGTAAGTGTGTGTAAGTGCGTGTAAGTGCGTGTACGTGTGTGTAAGTGTGTGTAAGTACGTGTAAGATTGTAGAAGTGCGTGTAAGTGTGTGTAAGTGCGTGCCAATATGTGTAAGTACGTGTACATTTGTGTAAGTACGTGTAAATGCGTGTAAGTGTGTGTAAGTGCATGTAAGTATGTGTCAGTGCATGTAGTTATGTGTAAGTGCGTGTAAGGTTGTATCAGAGCGTGTAAGAGTGTGTAAGTGTATGTAAGTGCGTGTAAGTGCATGTAAGTGTGTGTATATGCATGTATGTGCGTGTAAGTGCCTGTAAGTTCGTGTAAGTGCGTGTAAGTACGTGTAAGTGCGAGTAAGTATGTGTAAGTGCGTGTAAGTACGTGGAAGTGTAAGAAAGTGCGTGTAAGTATGTGTAAGTACGTGTAAGTACGTGTAAGAGCGTGTAAGTGCGTGTAACTGTGTGTACGTGCATGTAAGTGCGTGTAAGTACGTGTAAGCGTGTGTAAGTATGTGTTAGTTCGTGTAAGTACGTGTAAGTTCCTGAAAGTGCGTGTAAGTGCGTGTAAGTTCATGTAAGTACATGTAAGTGTGTGTAAGTGTGTATAAGTGTGTATAAGTAGGTGTACGTGTGTGTAAGTACATGTAAGTACGTATAAGTACGTGTAAGTGTGTGCAAGTGCATGTTAGTGTGTGTAAGGACGTGTAAGTGCATGGAAGTGTGTGTAAGTGTGTGTAAGTACGTGTATGTACGTGTACGTGCATGTAAGTGCATGTAAGTGTGTGTAAGTACGTTTAAGTGCGTAAGTACGTATAAGTATGTGTAAGTTCGTGTATGCGAATGTAAGTTCGTGTAAGTGCGTGTAAGTGCGTGTAAGTGCGTGTAAGTGTGTGTAAGTGCGTGTAAGTGTGTGTAAGTGCATGAAAGTGCGTGTAAGTACATGTAAGTGTGTGTAAGTACGTGAAAGTGCGTGTAAGTATGTGTTAGTTTGTATAAGTGAATGTAAGTTTGTGTAAGTGTGTGTAAGTACGTGTAAGTGTGTATAAGTATGTGTAAGTGAGTGTAAGTGCGTGTAAGTATGTGTAAGTGTGTGTAAGTGCGTGTAAGTGCGTGTAAGTGCATGTATGTATGTATAAGTGCGTGTAAGTGTGTGTTAGTACGTGTGAGTATGTGTAAGAGTGTGTAAGTGCATGTAAATGTGTGTAAGTGCAGTTTACGTTCATGTAAGTGAGTGTAAGTGCGTGTAAGTACATGTAAGTATGTGTAAGTGCGTGTAAGTGCGTGTAAGTATGTGTAAGTACGTGTAAGTGCGTGTAAGTGCGTGTAAGTGCTAAAAGTGCGTGTAAGTGCATGTAAGTGCATGTAAGTGCATGTAAGTGCGTGTAAGTGCAGTTTAAATTCATGTAAGTGTGTGTAAGTGCGTGTAAGTGCGTGTACGTATGTGTAAGTGCGTGTAAGTGTATATAGGTGCGTGTAAGTGCAGTTAAAGTGGATGTAGTTTTGTGTAAGTTCATGTAAGTGTGTGTAAGTGCGTGTAAGTGCGTGTAAGTGTATGTAAGTACGTGTAAGTACATCTAAGTGTGTGTAAGTGCGTCTAAGTGCGTGTAAGTGCGTGTAAGTGTGTGTAAGTGCGTGTAAGTGCGTGTAAGTGTATGTAAGTACGTGTAAGTACATCTAAGTGTGTGTAAGTGCGTCTAAGTGCGTGTAAGTGCGTGTAAGTGTATGTTAGTGCATGTAAGTGCGTGTAAGTGTGTTTGAAGTGTGTGTAAGATCGTGAAAGTGCGTATAAGTATGCATGAGAAAAAAATATCGGTTATCCGGGGTATCCGCACTATCCGTCCATTATCCGGATAGCGGATAATACCTGGAAAACAACTTAGAAGGATATCCGGATACATCCGGATGTATCCGGATGTGGATATCAGCTGGAGATATGTGGCTTTTTCTGAAGGTGTCCGTTAGTATCCAGAGCTATCCGCTGGTATCCATACAAGTATCCGGATGTATCCGTATTCTATCTATTGAACTTTCCGGATAGTGCAAGTATCCGCAAGTATCCGTAAGTATCCAGATATTTGAGGCAACTATCCGGATAGTGGATACCTGACTGGTGAATATATCTGGATTGCGGATACCTCCAAAAAGGGACGAATATATCCGGATTCTCATGCCTATGTGTAAGTGCGTGTAAGTGCGTGTAAGTGCATGTAAGTGCGTGTAAGTGGGTGTAAGTGCGTCTTAGTGCATGTAGGTGTGTGTTAAAGCGTATAAGTTTGTCTAAGTGTGTGTAAATGTGTGTAAGTGCATGTAAGTGCGTGTAAGTGCATATAAGTGCGTGTAAGTGCATATAAGTGCGGGTAACTGCGTATAAGTGCGTGTAAGTGCGTGTAAGTATGTGTAAGTACATGTAAGTATGAATAAGTGCATGGATGGGCGTATACGTGCGTGTAAGTGCGTGTAAGTGCGTGTATGTATGTGTGAGTATGGGTGAGTACGAGTAAGTATGTAAAAGTGCGTGTAAGTGCGTGTAAGTGTGTGTCAGTACGTGTAAGTGCGTGTAAGTGTGTGTAAGTGCATGTAAGTGCGTGTAAGTTTGTGTAAGTGTGTGTAAATGCGTGAAAGTACGTGTAAGTGCGTGTAAGTGCATGTAAGTGCATGTAAGTATGAATAAGTGTGTGTAAGAGCGTGCAAGAGCGTGTGAGAGCATGTATGTGCGTATAAGTGCGTGTAAGTGCGTGTAAGTGTGTATAAGTATGTGTAAGTGCGTGTAAGTGCAAGTAAGTGCGTGTAAGTACGTATACGTGAGTGTAAGTGCATGTAAGTGCGTGTAAGTGCGTATAAGTGCGTGTAAGTGCGTGTAAGTGTGTATAAGTATGTGTAAGTGCGTGTAAGTGCATGTACGTTCGTGTAAGTGTATGTAAGTGCGTGTAAGTACGTGTAAGTTTGTGTAAGTGTATGTAAGTGTGTGTAAGTGCGTGTAAGTACATGTAAGTGCATGTAAGTGCGTGTAAGTGCTTGTAAGTGCAAGAAAGTACGTGCGTGTAAGTGCGTGTAAGTGTGTGTAAGTGCGTGTAAGTGCGTGTAAGTACGTGTAAGTGCGTGTAAGTGCGTATAAGTGCGTAGAATTGTGTCTAAGTGCGTGTAAGTACGTATAAGTGAGTGTAAGTGCATGTAAGTGCATGTAAGTATGTGTAAGTGTGTATAAGTGCATGTAAGTGCATGTACGTACGTGTAAGTACGTGTAAGTACGTGTAAGTGCAAGTAAGTGCGTGTAAGTACGTGTAAGTACATGTAAGCACGTGTAAGTGCGTGTAAGTGCGTGTAAGTGCGTGTAAGTGGGTGTAAGTGCGTGTAAGTGCAACTAAGTGCGTGTAAGTACGTGTAAGTGCATGTAAGTGTGTGTAAGTGCGTGTAAGTGGGTGTAAGTGGATGTAAGTGCGTGTAAGTGTGTGTAAGTACGTGTAAGTACGTGTAAGTGGATGTAAGTGCGTGTAAGTGCATGTAAGTGACTGTAAGTGCTTGTAAGCGTGTGTAAGTGCGTGCAAGTGCGGTTCAAGTTCGTGTAAGTGCGTGTAAGTGTGTGTAAGTGCATGTAAGTGTGTTTATGTACGTGTAAGTACGTATAAGTGCAGTTTAAGTGGATGTAACTTTGTGTATGTTTGTGTAAGTACGAATAAGTACGTGTAAGTGCGTGTATGTGTGTGTAAGTGTGTGTACGTATGTGTAAGTGCGTATAAGTGCATGTAAGTGTGTGCCAGTACGTATAAGTGCGTGTTAGTGCATGTAAGTATCTGTAAGTGCGTGTAAGAGCATGTAAGTACGTGTAAGTCTGTGTAGGTGCATGTAGGTGCCTGTAAGTGTGTGTAAGTACATATAAGTGTGTATAAGTGCGTTCAAGTGCGTGTAAGTGCATGTAAGTGCATGTAAGTGTGGTTTAAGTGCGTGTAAGTTTGTGTAAGTGTGTATAAGTGCGTATAAATGTGTATACGTATGTGTAAGTGCATGTAAGTGCGTGTAAGTGTAAGTGTGTATAAGTGTGTGTAAGTGTGTGTAAGTGTGTGTACGTGTATATTAGTGGGTGTAAAAGCGTGTAAGTGTGTGTAAGTACGTGTCAGTACATGTAAGTGCATATAAGTGCATGTAAGTGTGTGTAAGTGCGTGCAAGTACGTGTAAGTGTGTGTAAGTATGTGTAAGTGCGTGTTAGTATATGTAAGTACGTATAAGTGTGTGTAAGTACGTGTAAGTGTGTATAAGTGCGTATCAATGTGTGTAAGTGCGTGTAAGTGCATGTGAGTGCGTCTGAGTGCGTGTAAGTATGTGTAAGTATGTGTAAGTGCGTGTAAGTGTATGTAAGTTCATGTCAGTGTGTGTAAGTGCGTGTATGTGCGTGAATGTGTGTGTAAATGCGTGTAAGTTCGTGTAAGTGCGTGTAAGTGCGTTTAAGTATGTGTAAGTGCAAGAACGTGCGTGTAAGTGCGTGTAAGTGTGTGTAAGTGCGTATAAGTACGTGTAAGTTCGTGTAAGTACATGTAAGTTCCTGTGAGTGTGTGTAAGTGCGTGTAAATGTGTGTAAGTGCGTGTAAGTGCGTGTAAGTGTGTGTAAGTGCGTGTAAGTGCGTGTAAGTGCATGTAAGTATGTGTAAGTACGTGTAAGTACAAGTAAGTACGTGTAAGTGCGTGTAAGTGTGTGTAAGTACGTATAAAAGTGTGAAAGTGTGTGTAAGTGTGTCTACGTGCATGTAAGTGCGTATAAGTGCTTGCAAGTATGTGTAAGTACGTGTAAGTGTGTGTAAGTGTGTTTAAGTGTGTGTAAGGGCGTGTAAGTGCGTGTAAGTACGTGTAAGTACGTGTAAGTACGTGTGAGTACGTGTAAGTTTGTGTAAGTGATTGTCAGTTTGTGTAAGTGCGTGTAAGTACATGTAAGTGCGTGTAAGTACGTGTAAGTGCGTATAAGTGTGTGTAAATGCGTGTAAGTGCATGTAAGTGCGTGTAAGTGCATGTGAGTATGTGTAAGTTTATGTAAGTGAATGTAAGTTTGTGTAAGTGTGTGAAAGTGCATGTAAGTGCGTGTAAGTGCGTATAAGTGCGTGTGTGTGTAAGTGCGTGTAAGTGTGTATAAGTGTGTGTAAGTGCGTGAAAGTGCGTGTACGTGTGTGTAAGTGCGTGTAAGTGCGTGTGAGTGTGTGTAAGTGTATGTAAGTGAATGTAAGTGTGTGTAAGTGTGTGAAAGTGCATGTAAGTGCGTGTCAGTGCGTATAAGTGCGTGTGTGTGTAAGTGCGTGTAAGTGTGTATAAGTGTGTGTAAGTGCATGAAAGTGCGTGTACGTGTGTGTAAGTGCGTGTTAGTGCGTGTGAGTGCATGTAAGAGCGTGTAAGGGCATACAAGTGCATGTAAGTACGGTTTAAGTTCGTGTAAGTGAGTGTAAGTGTGTGTAAGTACGTGTATGTTTGTGTAAGTGCGTGTAAGTGTGTATATGTGCTAAAAGTGAGTGACAGTGCGTATAAGTGCGTGTAAGTATGTGGAAGTGCATGTAAGTGCATGTAAGTGTATGTAAGTGCGTGTAAGTATGTGTAAGTACGTATAAGTGTGTGTAAGTGCGTGTTAGTGCATGTAAGTGCGTGTAAGTGCGTGTAAGTATATGTAATTGTGTGTAAGTATGTATAAGTACGTGTAAGTGTGTGTAAGTGCGTGTGAGTACGTGTACGTATGTATAAGTGTGTGTAAGTGCATGTAAGTGTGTGTACGTGCGTGTAAGTGTGTGTAAGTGTGTGTAAGTTTGTGTAAGTGTGTGTCAATGCGTGTAAGTGCGTGTAAGTATGTGTTAGTGCATGTAAGTACGTGTAAGTGTGTGTAAGTGTGTGTAAGTTTGTATAAGTGTGTGTAAGTGCGTGTAAGTACTTATAAGTGCGTGAAAGTGCGTGTAAATGCATGTTAGTGCAAGAAAGCACGTGTAAGTGCGTGTAAGTGTGTGTAAGTGCGTATAAGTACGTGTAAGTTTGTGTAAGTGCATGTAAGTTCCTGTGAGTGTGTGTAAGTGCGTGTACGTGCGCAGAGTGCGTGTAAGTGTGTGTAAGTTCGTTTGAGTACCTGTAAGTACGTGTAAGTATTTGTTAGTGCAAGTAAGTGCATGTGAGTGCATATAAGTGCGTGTATGTGCGTGTAAGCACGTGTAAGTGGGTATAAGTGCATGTAAGTACATGTAAGTGCGTGTACATACGTGTAAGTGCATGTAAGTTCGTGTAAGTGCGTGTAAGTGTGTGTAAGTGCGTGTAAGTCCGTGTAAGTGCGTGTAAGTACGTGTAAGTATGCGTAAGTACGTGTAAGTTTGTGTAAGTGACTGTCAGTTCTTGTAAGTGCGTGTAAGTGAGTATAAGTACATGTAAGTGCGTATAAGTGTGTGTAAGTGCGTGTAAGTGCATATAAGTGTGTGTAAATGCGTGCAAGTACGCGGAAGTGCGTGTAAGTGCGTGTAATTACGTGTACATATGTGTAAGTGAATGTACGTTTGTGTAAGTGTGTGTAAGTACATGCATGTAAGTGTGTGTAAGTGCATATAAGTACGTGTAGGTACGTATAAGTGTGTGTAAGTGCGTGTAAGTGCGTGTACGTGCGTGTAAGTGCGTGTAAGTGCGTGTAAGTATGTGTAAGTGCGTCTAAGTGCATGTTAGTGCATGTAAGTGCGTGTAAGTGCGTACAAGTGCGTATAAGTGCGTATAAGTAAGTGTAAGTGCGTATAAGTGCGTGCAAGTGTGTGTAAGTGCGTATAAGTATGGTATAGATGCGTGTAAGTGTGTGTTAGTACGTATAAGTGTATGTAAGTGTGTGTAAGTGCATGTAAGTGCGTGTAAGTGCGTGTAAGTGCGTAAGTACGTATAAGTATGTGTAAGTTCGTGTAAGCAAATGTAAGTTCGTGTAAGTGCGTGTAAGTGCGTGTAAGTGTGTGTAAGTGCGTGTAAGTGCGTGTAAGTGTGTGTAAGTGC
>SZWC01000155.1:76163-96694 GCA_023375785.1 Penium margaritaceum | reverse complement strand
GGATAGTGGATACCTGACTGGTGAATATATCCGGATTGCGGATACCTCCAAAAAGGGACGAATATATCCGGATTCTCATGCCTATGTGTAAGTGCGTGTAAGTGCGTGTAAGTGCATGTAAGTGCGTGTAAGTGCGTGTTAGTGCATGTAGGTGTGTGTTAAAGCGTATAAGTGTGTGTAAGTGTGTGTAAATGCGTGTAAGTGCATGTAGGTGCGTGTAAGTGCATGTAAGTGCGTGTAAGTGCATGTTAGTGCGTGTAACTGCTTATAAGTGTGTGTAAGTGCGTGTAAGTATGTGTAGGTACATGTAAGTATGAATAAGTGCATGGAAGGGCGTATACGTGTGTGTAAGTGTGTGTAAGTGCGTGTAAGTATGTGTAGGTACATGTAAGTATGAATAAGTGCATGGAAGGGCGTATACGTGTGTGTAAGTGTGTGTAAGTATGTGTAAGTGCGTATAAGTGCGTATAAATGTGTATACGTATGTGTAAGTGCATGTAAGTGCGTGTAGGTACGTGTAAGTACGTGTAAGTGCGTGTAAGCGTGTGTAAGTGCGTGTAAGTGCGAGTAAGTGCGTGTAAGTACGTGTAAGTGCGTGTAAGCGTGTGTAAGTGCGTGTAAGTGCGAGTAAGTGCGTGTAAGTACGTGTAAGTGCGTGTAAGCGTGTGTAAGTGCGTGTAAGTGCGAGTAAGTGCGTGTAAGTACGTGTAAGTGCGTGTAAGCGTGTGTAAGTGCGTGTAAGTGCGAGTAAGTGCGTGTAAGTACGTGTAAGTGCGTGTAAGCGTGTGTAAGTGCGTGTAAGTGCGAGTAAGTGCGTGTAAGTACGTGTAAGTGCGTGTAAGCGTGTGTAAGTGCGTGTAAGTGCGAGTAAGTGCGTGTAAGTACGTGTAAGTGCGTGTAAGCGTGTGTAAGTGCGTGTAAGTGCGAGTAAGTGCGTGTAAGTACGTGTAAGTGCGTGTAAGCGTGTGTAAGTGCGTGTAAGTGCGAGTAAGTGCGTGTAAGTACGTGTAAGTGCGTGTAAGCGTGTGTAAGTGCGTGTAAGTGCGAGTAAGTGCGTGTAAGTACGTGTAAGTGCGTGTAAGCGTGTGTAAGTGCGTGTAAGTGCGAGTAAGTGCGTGTAAGTACGTGTAAGTGCGTGTAAGCGTGTGTAAGTGCGTGTAAGTGCGAGTAAGTGCGTGTAAGTACGTGTAAGTGCGTGTAAGCGTGTGTAAGTGCGTGTAAGTGCGAGTAAGTGCGTGTAAGTACGTGTAAGTGCGTGTAAGCGTGTGTAAGTGCGTGTAAGTGCGAGTAAGTGCGTGTAAGTACGTGTAAGTGCGTGTAAGCGTGTGTAAGTGCGTGTAAGTGCGAGTAAGTGCGTGTAAGTACGTGTAAGTGCGTGTAAGAGCAACTAAGCGTGTGTAAGTACGTGTAAGTGCATATAAGTGTGTGTAAGTGCATGTAAGTGTGTGTAAGTGGATGTAAGTGCGTGTAAGTGTGTGTAAGTACGTGTAAGTTTGTGTAAGTGCGTGCAAGTGCATGTAAGTGACTGTAAGTGCTTGTAAGCGTGTGTAAGTGCGTGTAAGTGCGGTTTTAGTTTGTGTAAGTGCGTGTAAGTGCGTGTAAGTGCATGTAAGTGTGTTTATGTACGTGTAAGTGCGTATAAGTGCAGTTTAAGTGGATGTAACTTTGTGTATGTTCGTGTAAGTATGTGTAAGTACGTGTAAGTGCGTATAAGTGCAGTTTAAGTGGATGTAACTTTGTGTATGTTCGTGTAAGTATGTGTAAGTACGTGTAAGTGTGTGTATGTGTGTGTAAGTGTGTGTAAGTATGTGTAAGTGCGTATAAGTGCGTGTAAGTGTGTGCCAGTACGTATAAGTACGTGTTAGTGCATGTAAGTATCTGTAAGTGCGTTTAAGAGCATGTAAGTACGTGTAAGTGTGTGTAGGTGTATGTAGGTGCCTATAAGTGTGTGTAAGTACATATAAGTGTGTATAAGTGCGTTGAAGTGCGTGTAAGTGCATGTAAGTGCATGTAAGTGTGGTTTAAGTGCGTGTAAGTTTGTGTAAGTGCGTATAAGTGCGTATAAATGTGTATACGTATGTGTAAGTGCATGTAAGTGCGTGTAAGTATAAGTGTGTATAAGTGTGTGTAAGTGCATGAAAGTGCGTGTACGTGTGTGTAAGTGCGTGTTAGTGCGTGTGAGTGCATGTAAGAGCATGTAAGGGCATACATGTGCGTGTAAGTGCGGTTTAAGTTCGTGTAAGTGCGTGTAAGTACATGTAAGTACGTATAAGTGTGTGTAAGTACATGTAAGTGTGTATAAGTGCGTATAAGTGCGTGTAAGTACGTGTATGTGCGTGTAAGTGTATGTAAGTGCGTGTAAGTACGTGTAAGTACGTGTAAGTGCGTATAAGTGCAGTTTAAGTAGATGTAACTTTGTGTATGTTCGTGTAAGTATGTGTAAGTACGTGTAAGTACAGGTAAGTACGTGTAAGTGCGTGTAAGTGCGTGTACGTGCGTGTAAGTGCGTGTAAGTGCGATTAAGTATGTGTAAGTACGTGTAAGTACAGGTAAGTACGTGTAAGTGCGTGTAAGTGCGTGTACGTGCGTGTAAGTGCGTGTAAGTGCGATTAAGTATGTGTAAGTACGTGTAAGTACAGGTAAGTACGTGTAAGTGCGTGTAAGTGCGTGTACGTGCGTGTAAGTGCGTGTAAGTGCGATTAAGTATGTGTAAGTACGTGTAAGTACAGGTAAGTACGTGTAAGTGCGTGTAAGTGCGTGTACGTGCGTGTAAGTGCGTGTAAGTGCGATTAAGTATGTGTAAGTACGTGTAAGTACAGGTAAGTACGTGTAAGTGCGTGTAAGTGCGTGTACGTGCGTGTAAGTGCGTGTAAGTGCGATTAAGTATGTGTAAGTACGTGTAAGTACAGGTAAGTACGTGTAAGTGCGTGTAAGTGCGTGTACGTGCGTGTAAGTGCGTGTAAGTGCGATTAAGTATGTGTAAGTACGTGTAAGTACAGGTAAGTACGTGTAAGTGCGTGTAAGTGCGTGTACGTGCGTGTAAGTGCGTGTAAGTGCGATTAAGTATGTGTAAGTACGTGTAAGTACAGGTAAGTACGTGTAAGTGCGTGTAAGTGCGTGTACGTGCGTGTAAGTGCGTGTAAGTGCGATTAAGTATGTGTAAGTACGTGTAAGTACAGGTAAGTACGTGTAAGTGCGTGTAAGTGCGTGTACGTGCGTGTAAGTGCGTGTAAGTGCGATTAAGTATGTGTAAGTACGTGTAAGTACAGGTAAGTACGTGTAAGTGCGTGTAAGTGCGTGTACGTGCGTGTAAGTGCGTGTAAGTGCGATTAAGTATGTGTAAGTACGTGTAAGTACAGGTAAGTACGTGTAAGTGCGTGTAAGTGCGTGTACGTGCGTGTAAGTGCGTGTAAGTGCGATTAAGTATGTGTAAGTACGTGTAAGTACAGGTAAGTACGTGTAAGTGCGTGTAAGTGCGTGTACGTGCGTGTAAGTGCGTGTAAGTGCGATTAAGTATGTGTAAGTACGTGTAAGTACAGGTAAGTACGTGTAAGTGCGTGTAAGTGCGTGTACGTGCGTGTAAGTGCGTGTAAGTGCGATTAAGTATGTGTAAGTACGTGTAAGTACAGGTAAGTACGTGTAAGTGCGTGTAAGTGCGTGTACGTGCGTGTAAGTGCGTGTAAGTGCGATTAAGTATGTGTAAGTACGTGTAAGTACAGGTAAGTACGTGTAAGTGCGTGTAAGTGCGTGTACGTGCGTGTAAGTGCGTGTAAGTGCGATTAAGTATGTGTAAGTACGTGTAAGTACAGGTAAGTACGTGTAAGTGCGTGTAAGTGCGTGTACGTGCGTGTAAGTGCGTGTAAGTGCGATTAAGTATGTGTAAGTACGTGTAAGTACAGGTAAGTACGTGTAAGTGCGTGTAAGTGCGTGTACGTGCGTGTAAGTGCGTGTAAGTGCGATTAAGTATGTGTAAGTACGTGTAAGTACAGGTAAGTACGTGTAAGTGCGTGTAAGTGCGTGTACGTGCGTGTAAGTGCGTGTAAGTGCGATTAAGTATGTGTAAGTACGTGTAAGTACAGGTAAGTACGTGTAAGTGCGTGTAAGTGCGTGTACGTGCGTGTAAGTGCGTGTAAGTGCGATTAAGTATGTGTAAGTACGTGTAAGTACAGGTAAGTACGTGTAAGTGCGTGTAAGTGCGTGTACGTGCGTGTAAGTGCGTGTAAGTGCGATTAAGTATGTGTAAGTACGTGTAAGTACAGGTAAGTACGTGTAAGTGCGTGTAAGTGCGTGTACGTGCGTGTAAGTGCGTGTAAGTGCGATTAAGTATGTGTAAGTACGTGTAAGTACAGGTAAGTACGTGTAAGTGCGTGTAAGTGCGTGTACGTGCGTGTAAGTGCGTGTAAGTGCGATTAAGTATGTGTAAGTACGTGTAAGTACAGGTAAGTACGTGTAAGTGCGTGTAAGTGCGTGTACGTGCGTGTAAGTGCGTGTAAGTGCGATTAAGTATGTGTAAGTACGTGTAAGTACAGGTAAGTACGTGTAAGTGCGTGTAAGTGCGTGTACGTGCGTGTAAGTGCGTGTAAGTGCGATTAAGTATGTGTAAGTACGTGTAAGTACAGGTAAGTACGTGTAAGTGCGTGTAAGTGCGTGTACGTGCGTGTAAGTGCGTGTAAGTGCGATTAAGTATGTGTAAGTACGTGTAAGTACAGGTAAGTACGTGTAAGTGCGTGTAAGTGCGTGTACGTGCGTGTAAGTGCGTGTAAGTGCGATTAAGTATGTGTAAGTACGTGTAAGTACAGGTAAGTACGTGTAAGTGCGTGTAAGTGCGTGTACGTGCGTGTAAGTGCGTGTAAGTGCGATTAAGTATGTGTAAGTACGTGTAAGTACAGGTAAGTACGTGTAAGTGCGTGTAAGTGCGTGTAAGTACGTGTAAGTACGTGTGAGTACGTGTAAGTTTGTGTAAGTGACTGTCAGTTCGTGTAAGTGCGTGTAAGTACATGTAAGTGCGTGTAAGTACGTGTAAGTGCGTATAAGTGTGTGTAAATACGTGTAAGTGCATGTAAGTGCGTGTAAGTGCATGTAAGTATGTGGAAGTTTATGTAAGTGAATGTAAGCTCGTGTAAGTGTGTGAAAGTGCATGTAAGTGCATGTATGTGCGTATAAGTGCGTGTGTGTGTAAGTGCGTGTAAGTGTGTATAAGTGTGTGTAAGTGCATGAAAGTGCGTGTACGTGTGTGTAAGTGCGTGTTAGTGCGTGTGAGTGCATGTAAGAGCATGTAAGGGCATACATGTGCGTGTAAGTGCGGTTTAAGTTCGTGTAAGTGCGTGTAAGTATGTGTAAGTGCTTAAAGTGAGTGACAATGCGTATAAGTGCGTGTAAGTATGTGTAAGGGCATGTTAATGCATGTAAGTGTATGTAAGTGCGTGTAAGTACATGTAAGTACGTATAAGTGTGTGTAAGTGCATGTTAGTGCATGTAAGTGCGTGTAAATGCGTGTAAGTATGTGCAAGTGTGTGTAAGTACTTATAAGTGCGTATAAGTGTGTGTAAGTGCGTGTGAGTGCGTGTACGTATGTATAAGTGCGTGTAATTGCATGTAAGTGTGTGTACGTGTGTGTAATTATGTGTAAGTGTGTGTAAGTTTGTGTAAGTGTGTGTTAATGCGTGTAAGTGCGTGTAAGTATGTGTTAGTGCATGTAAGTGCGTGTAAGTGTGTGTAAGTGCGTGTAAGTTTGTATAAGTGTGTGTTAATGCGTGTAAGTGCGTGTAAGTATGTGTTAGTGCATGTAAGTGCGTGTAAGTGTGTGTAAGTGCGTGTAAGTTTGTATAAGTGTGTGTAAGTGCGTGTAAGTACTTATATGTGCGTGAAAGTGCGTGTAAATGCGTGTAAGTGCAAGAAAGTACGTGTAAGTGCATGTAAGTGCGTGTAAGTGCGTATAAGTACGTGTAAGTTTGTGTAAGTGCATGTAAGTTCCCGTGAGTGTGTGTTAGTGCGTGTACGTGCGTGTAAGTGCGTTTAAGTGTGTTAGTTCGTTTAAGTACCTGTAAGTACGTGTAAGTATTTGTTAGTGCAAGTAAGTGCATGTGAGTGCATATAAGTACGTGTATTTGTGTGTAAGCACGTGTAAGTGCGTATAAGTACATGTAAGTACATGTAAGTGCGTGTACATACTTGTAAGTGCGTGTAAGTTTGTGTAAGTGCGTGTAAGTGTTTGTAAGTGCGTGTAAGTCCGTGTAAGTGCGTGTAAGTACGTGTAAGTATGCATAAGTACGTGTAAGTTGGTGTAAGTGACTGTCAGTTCGCGTAAGTGCGTGTTAGTGAGTATTAGTACGTGTAAGTGCGTGTAAGTGTGTGTAAGTGCGTGTAAGTGCATATAAGTGTGTGTAAATGTGTGTAAGTACGTGTACGTGCGTGTAAGTGCGTGTAATTACGTGTACGTATGTGTAAGTGAATATACGTTTGTGTAAGTGTGTGTAAGTACGTGCATGTAAGTGTGTGTAAGTGCATATAAGTACGTGTAGGTACGTATAAGTGCGTGTAAGTGCGTGGAAGTGCGTGTACGTGCGTGTAAGTGCGTGTAAGTGCGTGTAAGTATGTGTAACAGCGTCTAAGTGCATGTAAGTGCATGTAAGTACGTGTAAGTGGGTATAAGTACGTAAAAGTGCGTATAAGTAAGTGTATGCGCGTATAAGTGCGTGCAAGTGTGTATAAGTGCGTATAAGTGTAGTGTAGATGCGTGTAAGTGTGTGTTAGTACGTATAAGTGTATGTAAGTGTGTGTAAGTGCATGTAAGTGCGTATAATTACATATATGTACGTATAAGTGCGTGTAAGTGCATGTAAGTGCCTGTTATTGCGTGTAAGTGTATGTAAAAGCGTATAAGTACGTGTAAGTACGTGTAAGTACTTATAAGTACTTGTAAGTGCGTGTAAGTGCATGTAAGTGCGTGTAGGTACGTGTAAGTACGTGTAAGTGCGTGTAAGTGTGTATAAGTGTGTGTAAGTGTGTGTAAGTGCGTATAAGTACGTGTAAGTGCATGTAAGTACGTGTAAGTACGTGTAAGTTTCTGTAAGTGCGTGTAAATGCTTGTAAGTACATGTAAGTGCGTGTAAGTGTGTGTAATGGCGTGTAAGTGCGGTTAAAGTTTCTGTGAGTGCGTGTGAGTGCGTGTAAGTGCGTGTAAGTGTGTATAAGTGTGTATATGTGCGTGTAAGTGCAGTTTAAGTCTGTGTAAGTGCGTATAAGTGCGTGTAAGTACGTGTATGTGCGTGTAAGTGTATGTAAGTGTATGTAAGTGTGTGTAAGTGTATGGAAGTATGTGTAAGTGCGTGTAAGTGCGTATAAGTATGTGTAAGTGCGTGCAAGTGCTTGTAAGTGCATGTGAGTGCATGTAAGTGTGTGTAAGTGCGTGTAAGTGCGTATAAGTGCATGTAAGTGCGTGTAAGTGTGTGTAGGTGCGTGTACGTATGTGTAAGTGTGTGTAAGTGTGTGTAAGTGCATGTAAGTGCGTGTAAGTGCGTGTAAGTGCGTCTAAGTGCGTGTAAGTGCGTGTAAGTGCATGTACGTACGTGTAAGTATGTGTAAGTGCATGTAAGTGTGGTGTAAGTATGAGTAAGTTCGTGTAAGTGCATGTAAGTGTGGTGTAAGTATGAGTAAGTTCGTGTAAGTGCATGTTAGTATGTAGAAGTACGTATAAGTGCGTGTAAGTGTGTATAAGTGCGTGTAAATGTGTGTAAGTGTGTGTAAGTGTGTGTAAGTACGTATAAGTGCATGTAAGTGTCCGTTAGTGCGTATAAGTGTGTGTAAAAGCGTGTAAGTGTGTGTAAGTGCATGTAAGTGCGTGTAAGTGAATGTAAGTGCATGTAACTGCATGTAAGTGTGTTTAAGTGCGTGTAACTGCGTGTAAGTCCGTGTAAGTGTGTGTAAGTGCACGTACGTACGAGTAAGTGCGTGTAAGTGTATGTAAGTGCGTGTAAGTACGTGTAAGTTTGTGTAAGTGCGTGTAACTGCGTATAAGTGCGTGTAAGTGCATATAAGTGTGTGTAAGTGCGTGTAAGTACGGTTTAGGTTCGTGTAAGTGCGTGTAAGTGCGTGTAAGTGTGTGTAAGTGCGTGTAAGTACGTGTAAGTTTGTGTAAGTGCGTGTAACTGCGTATAAGTGCGTGTAAGTGCATATAAGTGTGTGTAAGTGCGTGTAAGTACGGTTTAGGTTCGTGTAAGTGCGTGTAAGTGCGTGTAAGTGTGTATAAGTGTGTCTAAGTGGGTGAAAGTGCGTGTAAGTGCAGTTTAAGTGGGTGTTATTTTGTGTAAGTTCGTATAAAAGCGTGTAAGTGCGTCTAAGTGCATGTAAGTGAGTATAAGTACAACTAAGTACGCGTAAGTGCGCGTAAGTATGTGTAAGTGTGTGAAAGTGTGTGTAAGTGCGTACAAGTACGTGTTAGTGTGTGTATGTGTGTGTGTAAGTGTGTGTAAGTACGTGTAAGTGCATGTAAGTGCGTGTAAGTGCGTGTAGGTACGTGTAGGTGTGTGTAAGTGTGTGTAAGTGCATGTGAGTGCGTATAAGTGCGTGTAAGTGCGTATAAGTGTGTGTAAGTGCGTGTAAGTGCATGTAAGTGTGTGCAAGTGTGTGTAAGTATGTGTAAGTACGTGTAAGTGCATGTAAGTGCGTGTAAGTGCATGTTAGTGCGTGTAAGTGTGATTTAAGTGTATGTAAGTTCGTGTAAGTGCGTGTAAGTACGTACACGTATGTGTAAGTGCGTGTAAGTGCGTATAAGTACGTGTAAGTGTGAGTAAGTACGTGTAAGTACGTGTAAGTATGTGTAAGTGCGTGTTAGTACGTGTAAGTGTGTGTAAAAGCGTATAAGTGCGTGTAAGTGTGTATAAGTGCATGTAAGTGTGTGTAAGTACATGTAAGTGCGTTTAAGTGCATGTAAGTGTGTGTAAGTGCGTGTAAGTGCGTGTAAGTGCGTGTAAGTGCATGTAAGTATGTGTAAGTTTGGATAAGTGCGTGTAAGTGTGTGTAAGTGCGTGTCAGTACGTGTAATTGCATGCACGTTTGCGTAAGTATGTGTAAATGCGTGTAAATGTGTGTAAGTGCGTGTAAGTACGTGTAAGTGCATGTAATTATGTGTAAGTATGTGTAAGGTCGTATCAGAGCGTGTAAGAGTGTGTAAGTGCGTGTAAGTGCGTGTGAGTGCATGTAAGTGTGTGTATGTGCGTATATGTGTGTGTAAGTGCCTGTAAGTTTGTGTAAGTGCGTGTAAGTGCGTGTAAGTATGTGTAAGTGCGTGTAAGTGTGTGTAAGTACGTGTAAGTGTGTATAAGTGCGTGTAAGTATGTATAAGTATGTGTAAGTGCGTGTAATTGCATGTAACTGCGTGTACGTGCATGTAAGTGTGCTTAAGTACGTGTAAGCGCGTGTAAGTACGTGTTAGTTTGTGTAAGTACGTGTACGTTCCTGTAAGTGCGTGTAAGTGTGTGTAAGTGCGTCTAAGTGCGTGTAAGTGCGTGTAAGTGTGTATAAGTACGTGTAAGTGCGTGTACGTGTATGTAAGTACATGTAAGTACGTATAAGTACGTGTAAGTGTGTGTACATGCATGTTAGTCTGTATAAGTACGTGTAAGTACATGGAAGTGTGTGTAAGTGTGTGTAAGGACGTGTAAGTATGTGTAAGTGCGTGTAAGTGCATGTAAGTGCGTGTAAGTATGTGTAAGTGTGTGTAAGTACGTGTAAGTATATGTAAGTTCGTGTAAGTGAATGTAAGTTCGTGTAAGTGCGTATAAGTGCGTATAAGTCCGTGTAAGTACGTGTAAGTGCGTGTTAGTGCGTGTAAGTGCGTGTAAGTGTGTGTAAGTACATGAAAGTGCTAAAAGTACATATAAGTACGTGTAAGTACGTGTAAGTGTGTGTAAGTACGTGTTAGTTTGTGTAAGTGAATGTAAGTTCGTGTAAGTGTGTGTAAGTGCGTGTAAGTATGTGTAAGTAGGTGTAAGTGCGTGTAAGTGCTTGTAAGTATGTGTAAGTGCGTGTAAGTGCATGTAAGTGCGTGTAAGTGTGTGTAAATGTATATAAGTGCGTGTAAGTGCGTGTTAGTGCCTGTGAGTACGTATAAGTGCGTGTAAGTGCGTGTAAGTACGTGTAAGTATGTGTAAGTTTGTGTAAGTGAATGTAAGTTCGTGTAAATGCGTGTAAGTATGTGTATGTGCGTGTAAGTGCGTGTAAGTGCGTGTAAGTGCTAAAAGTGCAAGTAAGTGCATGTAAGTGCGTGTAAGTACATGTAAGTACGTGTAAGTGCATGTAAGTGCGTGTAAGTACATGTAAGTACGTGTAAGTGCAGTTTAAATTCATGTAAGTGTGTGTAAGTGCGTGTAAGTGCGTGGAAGTATGTGTAAGTTCGTGTAAGTGTGTGTAGGTGCATGTAACTGCAGTTAAAGTGGGTGTAGTTTTGTGTAAGTTCATGTAAGTGTGTGTAAGTGTGTGTAAGTGCGTATACGTGCGTGTAAGTATGTGTAAGTGCGTGTAAGTGTGTGTAAGTGCGTCTAAGTGTGTGTAAGTGCGTCTAATTGCGTGTAAGTGCGTGTAAGTACATGTAAGTGCATGTAAGTGCGTGTAAGTGTGATTGAAGTGCGTGTAAGATCGTGTAAGTGCGTGTAAGTATTCATGAGAAAAAAACATCCGCTATCCGGGGTATCCGCACTATCCGTCCAGTATCCGGATAGCGGATAGTACCTGGAAAACAACTTAGAAGGATATCCGGATACATCCGGTTACATCCGGACGTGGATATCAGCTGCAAATATGTGGATTTTTTTTAAGGTGTCCGTGAGTATCCGGAGGTATCCGCTGGTATCCATACAAGTATCCGGATGTATCCGTACTTCTATCCGTTGAACTTTCTGGATAGTGCAAGTGTCCCCAAGTATCCGTAAGTATCCGGATATTTGAGGCAACTATCCGGATAGCGGATACCTGACAGATGAATATATCCGGATTGCGGATACCTCCAAAAAGGGACGAATTTTTCCGGATTCTCATGCCTATGTGTAAGTGCGTATAAGTATGTGTAAGTGCGTGTAAGCGCGTGTAAGTGCATGTAAGTGCGTGGAAGTGGGTGTAAGTGCGTGTTAGTACATATAAGTGTGTGTAAAAGCGTATAAGTGTGTGTAAGTGTGTGTAAGTTCGTGTAATGGCATGTACGTGCGTGTAAGTGCATGTAAGTGCATGTAAGTGCGTGTAAGTACATGTAAGCACGTGTAAGTGCGTATAAGTGCGTGTAAGTGTGTGTACGTATGTATAAGTGCATGTAAGTACGAATAAGTGCATGTACGGGCGTATAAGTACGTGTAAGTGCGTGTAAGTGCGTGTAAGTGCGTGTGAGTGCGTGTGAGTACGTGTAAGTATGTATAAGTATGTGTAAGTGCGTGTACGTGCGTGTAACTGCATGTACGTACGTGTAAGTGTGTGTACATGCATGTTAGTCTGTATAAGTACGTGTAAGTACGTGTAAGTACGTGTAAGTACGTGTAAGTACGTGTAAGTACGTGTAAGTACGTGTAAGTACGTGTAAGTACGTGTAAGTACGTGTAAGTACGTGTAAGTACGTGTAAGTACGTGTAAGTACGTGTAAGTACGTGTAAGTGTGTGTAAGTACGTATAAGTGCATGTAAGTACGAATAAGTGCATGTACGGGCGTATAAGTACGTGTAAGTGCGTGTAAGTGCGTGTAAGTGCGTGTGAGTGCGTGTGAGTACGTGTAAGTATGTGTAAGTGCATGTAAGTACATGTAAGTGCGTGTAAGTGTGTGTCAGTACGTGTAAGTACGTGTAAGTGTGTGTAAGTACATGTAAGTGCGTGTAAGTTTGTATAAGTGCGTGTAAATGCGTGAAAGTGCCTGTAAGTGCGTGTAAGCACGTGTAAGTGCATGTAAGTATATATAAGTGCGTGTAAGAGCGTGCAAGAGCATGTGAGAGCGTGTAAGTACGTATAAGTGCGTGTAAGTGCGTGTAAGTGTGTGTAAGTATGTGTAAGTGCGTGTAAGTTCATGTACGTTCATATCAGTGTGTGTAAGTACGTGTAAGTACGTATAAGTTTGTGTAAGCGTGTGTAAGTGTGTGTAAGTGCGTGTAAGTGCATGGAAGTGCATGTAAGTGCGGGTAAGTACAAAAACGTGCGTGTAAGTATGTGCACGTGTGTGTAAGTGCGTGTACGTGCGTGTAACTGCATGTACGTACGTGTAAGTGTGTGTAAGTACGTGTAAGCGTGTGTAAGTACGTGTTAGTTCGTATAAGTGCGTGTAAGTGCGTGTACGTGCGTGTAACTGCATGTACGTACGTGTAAGTGTGTGTAAGTACGTGTAAGCGTGTGTAAGTACGTGTTAGTTCGTATAAGTGCGTGTAAGTTCCTGTAAGTACGTGTAAGTATGTGGAAGTACATATAAGTGCGTGTAAGTGCGTATACGTACGTGTAAGTACGTGTAAGTACGTGTAAGTGTGTGTCACTACGTGTAAGTACGTGTAAGTTCATGTAAGTACGTGTAAGTGCGTGTAAGTGCGTGTAAGTGCGTATAAGCGCGTGTAAGTACATGTAAGTGCCTGTAAGTATGTGAAAGTGCATGTAAGTACGTGTAAGTGCGTGTAAGTGCGTGTAAGTGCGTATAAGCGCGTGTAAGTACATGTAAGTGCCTGTAAGTATGTGAAAGTGCATGTAAGTACGTGTAAGTTCATGTAAATGTATGTAAGTTCGTGTAAGTGCGTATAAGTGCATGTAAGGGCGTCTAAGTGCGTGTAAGTATGTCGAAGTGCCTGTAAGTGCCTATAAGTGCGTGTAAGTGTGTGTGAGTGCGTGTAAGTGTGGTTGAAGTGCGTATACGTTCGTGTAAGTGCGTGTAAGTAGGCATTAGAAAACAATATCCGCTATCCAGGGTATCCACACTATCCTTCCAGTATCCGGATAGCAGATAATACCTGGAAAACAACTTATAAGGATATCCGGATACATCAGTATATATGTGGATGTGGATATCAGCTGGAGATATGTGGCTTCTTCTGAAGGTGCCTGTGAGTATCCGGAGGTATCCGCTGGTATCCGTACAAGTATCGGGGTGTAGCCGTACTTCTATCCGTTGAACTATCCGGATAGTGCAAGTATCCGCAAGTATCCGAAAGTATCCGGATATTTGCGGCAACTATCCAGATAGCGGATACCTGACTGGTGAAAATATCAGGATAGCGGATACCTCCAAAAAGGGACAGATATATCCGGATTTTCATGCCTACGTGTTAGTGCGTATAAGTGTGTGTATGTGCGTATAAGTGCGTGTAAGTGTGTGTAAGTGGGTGTAAGTGTGTGTTAGTGTGTGTAAGTGTGTGTAAAAGTGTATAAGTGCGTGTAAATGTGTATAAGTGCGTATAAGTGTGTATCAGTGCGTGTAAGTGCCTGTAAGTGCATGTAAGTGTGTGTACGTTTGTGTAAGTGCGTGTAAATGCGTGAGTGCGTGTAAGTGCATGTAATTGTGTGTAAGTGCATATATGTATGTATCAGTGCGTGTAAGGTCATATAAGAGTGTGTGAGAGGGTGTAAATACGTATAAGTACGTGTAAGTGTGTGTAAGTGTGTGTAAGTGCGTGTAAGTGCGTGTAAGTGCATGTAAGTACGTGTAAGTTTGTGTAAGTGTGTGTAAGTACCTGTAAGTGTGTGTAACTGCGTGTACGTGCGTATAAGTGCATGTAATGCGCGTGAGTGCGTGAAAGTACGTGTAAGTTCGTGTACGTGCGTGTAAATTCCTGTAAGTACATGTAAGTGCATGTAAGTGTATATAAGTGCATGTAAGTGCGTGTAAGTGGGTGTAAGTGCGTGTAAGTGTGTGTAAGTGTGTGTAAGTGCGTGTAAGTGCGTGTAAGTACGTGTAAGTGTGTGTAAGTGCGTGTAAGTACGTGTAAGTACGTGTAAGTGCATGTAAGTGCGTGTAAGTGTGTGTAAGTACGTGTAAGTGTGTGTAACTGCGTGTACGTGCGTATAAGTGCATGTAATGCGTGTGAGTGCGTGAAAGTACGTGTAAGTTCGTGTACGTGCGTGTAAATTCCTGTAAGTACATGTAAGTGCATGTAAGTGTATATAAGTGCATGTAAGTGCGTGTAAGTGTGTGAAAGTACGTGTAAGTGTGTGTAAGTGCGTGTAAGTACGTGTAAGTACGTGTAAGTGCAAGTAAGTGCGTGTAAGTATGTGTAAGTGCATGTGAGGCGTATGAACACGTGTAAGTGTGTCTAAGTGCGTATAAGTGCATGTAAGTGCGTGTAAGTGCGTGTAAGTGCGTGTAAGTGCGTGTAAGTGTGTGTAAGTGTGAGTAAGTACGTGTAAGTGCATGTAAGTGCGTGTAAGTGTGTGTAAGTGCGTGTAAGTGCGTGTAAGTGCGTATAAGTACGTGTGAGTTTCTGTTAGTGAATGTAAGTTCGTGTAAGTGCGTGTAAGTATGTGTAAGTGCGTGTAAGTGCGTGTAAGTACGTGTAAGTTTGTGTTAGGGAATAAAAGTTCGTGTAAGTGCCTGTAAGTGTGTGTAAGTGCGTGTAAGTGCGTGTAAGTATGTGGTAAGTGTCTGTAAGTACGTGTAAGTGCTTGTAAATACGTGTAAGTGTGTGTAAGTGTGTATGAGTGCGTGTGAGTGCATGTAAGTATGTGTATGTGCGTGTAAGTGCATGTAAGTGCGTGTAAGTACGTCTCAGTACGTGTAAGTGCGTGTAAGTGCGTGTTAATGCGTGTACGTTTGTGTAAGTACGTGTAAGTGCACATAAATGCGTGTAAGTGTGTGTAAGTGCTTGTAAGTGCGTGTAAGTGCATGTAAGTACGTGTAAGTGCATATAAGCGTGTGTAAGTACGTGTAAGTGTGTGAAAGTACGTGTAATTGTGTGTAAGTGCGTGTAAGTGCAAGTAAGTGTGTGTAAGTACGTGTGACTGTGTGTAAGTATGTGTAAGTGCGTGTAAGTGAGTGTAAGTGCGTGTAAGTGCGTATAAGTGTGTGTAAGTGCGTGTAAGTGCGTGTAAGTGCATGTAAGTACGTATAAGTGTATGTAAGTGCATGTAAGTACGTGTACGTGCGTGTAAGTGCGTGTAAGCGCATGTAAGTGCATGTAAGTGTGTGTAAGTGCGTGTAAGTGCGTGTTAGTACGTATGAGTGCGTGTAAGAGCGTGTAAGTGTATGTAAGTGGGTGTTAGTGCGGTTTAAGTTTGTGTAAGTGAGTGTAAGTACGTGTAAGTACGTGTAAGTTCGTGTAAGTATGTGTAAGTGCGTGTAAGTGTATGTAAGTGGGTGTTAGTGCGGTTTAAGTTTGTGTAAGTGAGTGTAAGTACGTGTAAGTACGTGTAAGTTCGTGTAAGTATGTGTAAGTGCGTGTAAGTGCTAAAAGTGTGTGTAAGTGCGTATAAGTGCATGTAAGTATGTGTAAGTGTGTGTAAGTGCAGTTGAAGTTCGTTTAAGTGCGTGTAAGTGCCTGTAAGTATGTGAAAGTACGTGTAAGTGAATGTAAGTGCGTGTAAGTATGTATAAGTGCGTATAAGTACGTGTAAGTTCATGTAAGTGTGTGTAAGTACATGTAAGTACGTATAAGTATGTGTAAGTATGTGTAAGTATAAGTAAGTGCGTGTAAGTACGTGTAAGTGCATGTAAGCACGTCTAAGCACGTGTAAGTGCGTGTAAGGGGGTGTAAATACGTGTAAGTGCAAGTAAGTGTGTGTTAGTACGTGTAAGTGCGTATAAGTGCGTGTAAGTGCGTGTAAGTGCGTGTAAGTGCGTGTAAGTGCGTGTAAGTAAGTGTAAGTGCGTGTAACTTTGTGTAAGTACGTGTATGTGCGTGTAAGTGCCTGTAAGTGTGTTTAAGTACGTGTGAGTGCAGTTTAAGTGGGTGTAAGTGCATATAAGTGTGTGTAAGTACGTATAAGTGCGTATAAGTGCGTGTACGTGCGTGTACGTGCGTGTAAGTGCGTGTAAGCGCGTGTAAGCGCGTGTAAGCACGTGTAAGCACGTGTAAGTACGTGTAAGTGCGTGTAAGTGTGTATAAGTGCGTGTAAGTGCGTATAAGTGCGTGTACGTGCGTGTACGTGCGTGTAAGTGCGTGTAAGCGCGTGTAAGCGCGTGTAAGCACGTGTAAGCACGTGTAAGTACGTGTAAGTGCGTGTAAGTGTGTATAAGTGCGTGTAAGTGCGTATAAGTGCGTGTACGTGCGTGTACGTGCGTGTAAGTGCGTGTAAGTACGTGTAAGTACGTGTAAGTGCATGTAAGTGTGTGTTAGTGCTTGTAAGTGTATGTAAGTATGTGTAAGTGTGTGTAAGTACGTGTAAGAGCATGTGAGTGCATGTAAGTGTGTGTAAGTGCGTGTAAGTGTGTATAACTGCGTATACGTGCGTGTACGTGCGTGTAAGTGCGTGTAAGTGGATGTAAGTATGTATAAGTGTGTGTAAGTGCGTGTAAGTGCGTGTAAGTGCGTGTAAGTACGTTTAAGTACGTGTAAGTACAAGTAAGTGCGTGTAAGTGCGTGTAAGTGCGTGTAAGCGCGTGTAAGCACGTGTAAGCACGTGTAAGTACGTGTAAGTGCGTGAAAGTGCTGTCAGTGCGTGTAAGTGTATGTAGTGCGTGTAAGTGCGTGTAAGTGCGTGTAAGTGCGTTTAAGGACGTATAAGTTTATGTAAGTGCGTGTAAGTGTGTGTAAGTGAGTGTAAGTGCGTGTAAGTACGTGTAAGTGTGTGTAAGTACGTGTAAGTTCGTGTAAGTGAATGTAAGTTTGTGTAAGTGTGTGTAAGTGCGTTTAAGTGCATGTAAGTACGTGTAAGTGCGTGTAAGTGTGTATAAGTGCGTGTAAGTGCGTATAAGTGCGTGTAAGTGTGTGTAAGTACATGTAAGTGTGTGTAAGTGCGTGTAAGTACGTGTAAGTGCATGTTAGTGCATGTAAGTGCGTGTAAGAGCATGTAAGTGCATGTAAGTACGTGTAAGTGCGGTTTAAGTTCGTGTAAGTAAATGTGAGTGCGTGTAAGTATGTGTAAGTTTGTATAAGTGCGTGTAAGTACGTGTAAGTGTGTGTAAGTGTGTGTAAGTACGCATAAGTGCGTGTAAGTATGTGTAAGTGTGTGTTAGTGCAGTTTGAGTTCGTGTAAGTGCGTGTAAGTGCGTGTAAGTACGTGTAAGTATGTGTAAGTGCGTGTAAGTGCGTGTAAGTACATTTAAGTATGTGTAAGTGCGTGTAAGTGTGTGTAAGTTTGTGTAAGTGCATATAAGTGCATGTAAGTGCGTGTACGTACGTGTAAGTATGTGTAAGTACGTGTTAGTGCAAGTAAGTGCACGTAAGTACGTATACGTGCATGTAAGCATGTGTAAGTGTGTGTAAGTTGGTGTAAGTGCATGAAAGTGCGTGTAAGTACGTCTAAGCGCATGTAAGTACGTGTAAGTGCAGTTTAAGTGGGTGTAGTTTTGTGTAAGTTCGTGTAAGTGCGTGTAAGTGTGTATAAGTGCGTGTAAGTGAGTGTAAGTGTGACTAACTGCGTGTAAGTACGTGTAGGTGCGTGTAAGTGCATGTAAGTGCGGATAAGTGTGTGCAAGTGCGTGTAAGTGCGTGTTAGTGTGTGTATGTGTGTGTAAGTGCATGTAAGTACCTGTAAGTGCATGTAAGTGCGTGTAAGTGTGGTTTAAGTGCGTGTAAGTTTGTGTAAGTGCGTATAAGTGCGTACAAATGTGTGTAAGTTCATGTAAGTGTACATAAGTGCGTATAAGTGCGTGTAAATGCTTGTGAGTGCGTGTAAGTGCGTGTTACTGCGTCTAAGTGTGTGAAGAAGCGTGTAAGTACGTGCAAGTGCGTGTAAGTACGTGTAAGTGTGTGTAAGTGTGTGTAAATGCGCGTAAGTGTGTGTAAGTGCGTGTGAGTGCATGTGAGTGTATGTAAGTACATGTAAGTGTGTATAAGGTGGTATAAGAGTGTGTAAGAGTGTGGAAGTCTGTGTAAGTGTGTGTAAGAACGTGTAAGTGCGTATAAGTGCATTTAAGTGTCTGTAAGTTCATGTAAGTCCATGTAAGTGTGTGTAAGTGCGTGTAAGTACGTGTAAGTGCGTGTAAGTGTGTGTCAGTGCATGTAAGTGCGTTTAAATGCATGTAAGTGCGTGCAAGTGCGTGTAAGTGCGTGTAAGTGTGTATAAGTATGTGTAAGTGTGTGTAAGGTGGTGTAAGAGTGTGTAAGAGTGTATAAGTGCGTGTAAATGCGTATAAGTATGCGTAAGTATGTGTAAGTGCATGTAAGTACATGTAAGTATGTGTAAGTGTGTGTAAGTGCGTGTAAGTGCGTATAAGTGAGTGTAAGTGTGTGTACGTGCGTGTAAGTGTAAGAAAGGGCGTGTAAGTATGTGCAAGTGTGTGTAAGTGCATGTAAGTGCGTGTAACTGTGTGTACGTTTGTGTAAGTGCGTGAAAGTACGTGTAAGTTCGTGTAAGTGCGTGTAAGTGTGTGTAAGTGCGTGTAAGTGTGTGTAAGTGTATGGAAGTGCGTGTAAGTTTAAGTGTGTATAAGTACGTGTAAGTACGTGTAAGTGCGTGTAAGTGTGTGTACGTTTGTGTAAGTGCGTGAAAGTACGTGTAAGTTCGTGTAAGTGCGTGTAAGTGTGTGTAAGTGCGTGTAAGTGTGTGTAAGTGTATGGAAGTGCGTGTAAGTTTAAGTGTGTATAAGTACGTGTAAGTACGTGTAAGTGCGTGTAAGTGTATGTTAGTGCGTATAAGTGCGTGTAAGTACGTGTAAGTGTGTGTAAGTGCGTGTAAGTACGTGTAAACTCGTATAAGTGAATGTAAGTTTGTGCAAGTACGTATAAGTGCGTGTAAGTGCGTATAAGTGCGTGTAAGTGCGTGTAAGTGCGTGTAAGTGCGTGTAGGTGTGTGTAAGTAGGTATAAGTGTGTGTAAGTGCATGTAAGTGCATGTAAGTGCGTGTAAGTACGTGTAAGTGTGTGTAAGTGTGTGTAAGTGTGTGGTAGTGTGTATAAGTGCGTGTAAGAGCGTGTAAGTGCATGTAAGTGCGTGAAAGCATGGTCTAAGTTCGTGTAAGTGACTGTAAGTGTATGTAAGTTTGTGTAAGTACGTGTAAGTTCGTGTAAGTGACTGTAAGTGTATGTAAGTTTGTGTAAGTTCATGTAAGTCCGTATAAGTACGTCTAAGTGCAGTTTAAGTTTGTGTGAGTACGTGTAAGTGCGTGTAAGTGCATAAAAGTATGTATAAGTGCGTGTAAGTGCGTGTAAGTGCGTTTAAGTATGTGTAAGTTTGTGTAAGTGCGTGTAAGTTTGTGTAAGTACGTATAAGTGCGTGTAAGTGCGTGTAGTATCTGTAAGTTTGTGTACGTATGTGTAAGTGCAAGTAAGTGCGTGTAAGTATGTGTAAGTGCATGTAAGCACGTGTAAGTGCGCTTAAGTTCGTGTAAGTGCGAGTAAGTGCGTGTAAGTGTGTGTAAGTGCATGTATGTGTATCTAAGTGCGTGTAAGTGCGTGTAAGTGCAGTTTAAGTGGGTGTTATTTTGTGTACGTTTGTGTAAGTACGTATAAGTGCGTGTAAGTGCGTGTAAGTGCAGTTTAAGTGGGTGTTATTTTGTGTACGTTTGTGTAAGTACGTATAAGTGCGTGTAAGTGCATGTAAGTGAGTGTAAGTGCGACTAAATGCGTGTACGTAAGTGTAAGTGCGTGTAAGTGCGTATAAGTGCCTACAAGTGCGTGTAAGTGCGTGTTAGTGTGTGTATGTGTGTGTAAGTGCGTGTAAGTACGTGTAAGTACGTGTAAGTACGTGTAAGTGGATGTAGGTGCGTGTAGGTGCGTGTAAGTGCGTGTAAGTGCGTGCAAGTGCGTGTAAGTACGTGTAGGTGTGTGCAAGTGTGTATAAGTGCATGTAGGTATGTATAAGTGCGTCTAAGTGCGTGTAAGTGCATGCAACTGCGTGTAAGTGCCTGTAAGTGCGTATAGATTTGGTTTAGGTACATGTAAGTTCGTGTAATTGCGTGTAAGTGCATACAAGTGTGTGTAAGTGCATGTAAGTTTGTGTACGTGCGTATAAGTGCGTGTAAGTGTGTGTAAGTGCGTGTAAGTGCGTGTTAGTTTGTGTAAGTGTATGTAGAAGTGTGTAAGTGCGTGTAAGTACGTGTAAAAGCATGTAAGTACATGTAACTGCATGTAAGTACGTGTAAGTGCGTGTAAGTGTGTGTCATTGCGTGTATGTGCATGTAAGTACGTGTAAGTACGTGCAAGTGCATGTAAGTGTCTGTAAGTGTGTGTAAGTGTGTGTAAGTGCGCATAAGTGTGTGTAAGTATGTGTGAGTACATGTGAGTGCGTGTAAGTATGTGTAAGTGCCTGTAAGTGTGCGTAAGTGTGTATACGTACGTGTCAGTGCATGTAAGTGCGTGTAAGTGTGTGTAAGTACGTGTAAGTTTGTGTTAGTGCATATAAATGCGTGTAAGTATGTGTAAGTGTGTGTAAGTACGTATAAGTATGTGGAAGTGCGTGTAAGGTCGTGTAAGAGCGTGTAAGAGC
>SZWC01000155.1:50074-70758 GCA_023375785.1 Penium margaritaceum | reverse complement strand
GTGTAAGCGCGTGTAAGTGCGTGTAAGTGCGTGTAAGTGCGTGTAAGTACGTGGAAGTGCGTGTAAGTGCATGTAAGTGCGTGTAAGTGCCTGTAAGTGCGTATACGTGCGTATAAGTGCGTGTAAGTGCGTGTAAGTATGTGTAAGTTTGTGTAAGTTTGTGTAAGTGAATGTAATTTCGTGTAAGTGGGTGTAAGTGTGTGTAAGTGCGTGTAAGTGCGTGTAAGTGCGTGTAAGTGCGTGTAAGCTCATGTAAGTGCGTATAAGTACGAGTATGGGTGTAAGTGTGTGTAAGTGCGTGTAAGTGTGTGTAAGTACGTGTTAGTTTGTGTAAGTGAATGTAAGTTCATGTAAGTGCGTATAAGTGTGCGTAAGTGCGTATAAGTGCATGTAAGTACGTGTGAGTGCATGTAAGTGCGTGTAAGTCTGTGTAAGTGTGTGTAAGTGTGTGTAAGTGCATGTAAGTACGTGTAAGTGCATGTAAGTGCGTGTAAGTCTGTGTAAGTGTGTGTAAGTGCATGTAAGTGTGTGTAAGTCTGTGTAAGTACGTGCAAGTATGTGTAAGTACATGTAGGTGTGTGTAAGTACGTGTAAGTGCATGTAAGTGCGTGTTAATGTATGTGAGTGCGTGTAAGAGCGTGTAAGTGTATGTAAGTGTGTATAAGTGCAGTTTAAGTTAGTGTAAGTACGTGTAAGTGCGTGTAAGTGCGTGTAAGTACAGTTTAAGTTTGTGTAAGTGTAAGTAAGTGCGTGTAAGTGCGTGTAAGCATGTGTAAATGTGTGTAAGTGCGTATACGTGCGTGTAAGTGCAGTTTAAGTGGGTGCAATTTTGTGTAAGTTTGTGTCAGTGCGTATAAGTGCGTGTAAGTGCATGTAAGTGTGTGTAAGTGTGTGTAAGTGTGTGTAAGTACGTGTAAGTATGTGTAAGTGCGTATAAGTGTGTGTAAGTGTGTACAAGTGCGTGTAAGAGTGTAGTTTAGTGCATATAAGTATGCATAAGTGCGTGTAAGTGCGTGTAAGTGCGTGTGGGTGTGTGTAGCTGTGTGTAAGTGCATACATGTACGTGTAAGTGCGTGTAAGTGTGTGTAAGTATGTATACATGCGTCTAAGTGTGTGTAAGTGCGTGTAAGTGCGTGTAAGTACGTGTAAGTGCGTGTAAGTGCGTATAAGTGTGTGTAAGTATGTGTAAGTGCGTGTAAGTGTGTGTAAGTGTGTGTAAGTGCGTGTAAGTACGTGTAAGTGCGTGTAAGTGCGTATAAGTGTGTGTAAGTATGTGTAAGTGCGTGTAAGTGTGTGTAAGTGTGTGTAAGTGCGTGTAAGTACGTGTAAGTGCGTGTAAGTGCGTATAAGTGTGTGTAAGTATGTGTAAGTGCGTGTAAGTGTGTGTAAGTGTGTGTAAGTGCGTGTAAGTACGTGTAAGTGCGTGTAAGTGCGTGTAAGTGTGTGTAAGTATGTATACATGCGTCTAAGTGTGTGTAAGTGCGTGTAAGTGCGTGTAAGTACGTGTAAGTGCGTGTAAGTGCGTATAAGTGTGTGTAAGTATGTGTAAGTGCGTCTAAGTGCGTGTTAGTGCGTATGAGTGTGTGTAAGAGCGTGTAAGTGCATGTAAGTGCGTGTAAATGCGGTTTAAGTTCGTGTAAGTAAGTGTAAGTGCGTGTAAGTACGTGTAAGGTTGTATAAGTGCGTGTAAGTGTGTATAAGTGCTAAAAGTGCGTGTAAGTGCATGTAAGTTCGTGTAAGTGCATGTAAGTGCGTGTAAGTGTAGTTTAAGTTCATGTAAGTGCGTGTAAGTGCGTGTAAGTATGTATAAGTGCATGTAAGTGCGTGTAAGTATGTGTAAATATGTGTCAGTGCGTGTAATTGCATGTAAGTGCGTGTAAGTTTGTGTAAGTGCGTGTAAGTGCGTGTAAGTGGGTGTAAGTGTATGTAAGTGCGTCTACGTGTGTGTAAGTGCGTGTAAGCATAGTTTAAGTGGGTGTTATTTTGTGTAAGTTCGTGTAAGTGTGTGTAAGTGCGTGTAAGTGCATGTAAGTGAGTGTAAGTGCGACTAAGTGCGTGTAAGTACATGTAAGTACGTGTACGTGCGTATAAGTATGTACAAGTACATGTAAGTGTGTGTTAGTGTGTATATGTGTGTGGAAGTATGTGTAAGTGTGTGTAAGTGTGTGTAAGTGCGTGTAAGTGCATGAAGGTGCATGTAGGTGGGTGTAAGTGCAAGTCAGTACGTGTAAGTGCATTTAAGTGCATGTAAGTGTGTGTAGGTACGTATAAGTACATGTAAGTACGTGTAAGTGCGTCTAAGTGCATGTAAGTGTGTGTAAGTGCGTGTAAGTGCATGTAAGTGCGTATAAGTGTGGTTTAAGTACGTGTAAGTTCGTGTAACTGCATGTAATTACGTACAACTGTGTGTAAGTACGTGTAAGTGTGTGTAAGTTTGTGTACGTGTGTGTAAGTGTGTGTAGGTGTGTGTAAGTGCGTGTACGTGCGTATAAGAGCATGTAAGTACGTGTAACTGCATGTAAGTGCGTGTAAGTGCGTGTAAGTGTGTGTAAGTGCGTGTAAGTGCATGTAAGTACGTGTAAGTATGTGTAAGTGCGTGTGTGTAAGTGTGTGTAAGTGTGTGTAAGTGTGTGTAAGTTCGTGTAAGTACGTATAAGTGCGTGTAAGTATGTATACGTACGTGTCAGTGTGAGTAAGTGTGTGTAAGTGTGTGTAAGTACGTGTGAGTTTGTATAAGTGTGTGTAAATGCGTGTAAGTATGTGTAAATCTGTGTAAGTGCATGTAAGTATGTGGAAGTGTGTGTAACATTGTGTAAGAGCGTGTAAGAGCGTATCAGTGCGTATAAGTGCGTGTAAGTGCGTGTAAGTGCATGTAAGTGTGTGTAAGTGTGTGTAAGTACGTGTAAGTACGTGTAAGTGCGTGTAAGTATGTGTAAGTTTTTGTAAGTGTGCGTACGTTCCTGTAAGTGCGTGTAAGTGCGTGTAAGTACATGTAAGTGCATTGAAGTGCGTGTAAGTGTGTGTAAGTGCGTGTAAGTGCGTGTAAGTGCGTGTAAGTGTATATTAGTATATATAATTACGTGTAAGTGCATGTAAGTGCGTATCAGTGTGTGTGAGTACGTGTAAGTGCGTGTAAGTGCATGTAAGTACGTGTAAGTGCGTGTAAGTGCGTGTAAATACATGTAAGTGCGTGTAAGTGCCTGTAAGTACGTGGACGTACGTATAAGTGCGTGTAAGTGCGTGTAAGTACGTGTAAGTACGTGTTAGTTTGTGTAAGTGAATGTAAGTTTGTGTAAGTGCGTGTAAGTGTGTGTAAATGCATGTAAGTGCGTGTAAGTGTGTGTAAGTTCGTGTAAGTGCGTGTAAGTGCGTGTAAGTGCGAGTATGGGTGTAAGTGTGTGTAATTGCGTGTAACTGGGTGTAAGTACGTGTTAGTTTGTATAAGTGAATGTAAGTTTGTGTAAGTCCGTGTCAGTGTGTGTAACTGCGTATAAGTGTGTGTAAGTACGTGTAAGTGCGTGTAAGTGTGTATAAGTGTGTATAAGTACGTGTAAGTACGTGTAAGTGCATGTACATACGTGTAAGTGTGTGTAAGTGCATGTAAGTGTGTGTAAATATGTGTTAGTGCGTGTAAGTGCGTGTTAGTGCATGTGAGTGCATGTAGGAGCCTGTAATTGCATGTAAGTGTGTGTAAGTGCAGTTTAAGTTTGTGTAAGTGTGTGTAAGTGCGTATAAGTACAGTTAAAGTTTGTGGAAGTGCAGGTAAGTGCGTGTAAGTACGTATAAGTATGTGTAAGTACGTGTAAGTGCGTAAAAGTGCGTGTAAGTACACTTTAAGTGGGTGTAATCTTGTGTAAGTTTGTGTAAGTACATGTAAGTGCGTGTAAGTGCGTGTAAGTGCATGTAAGTATGTGTAAGTAAGTGTAAGTGTGTGTAAGTATACATAAGTGCGTGTAAGTGTGTGCAAGTGTGTGTAAGAGTGTGTTTTAGTGCATGTAAGTGTGTATAAGTGCGTATAAGTACGTGTAAGTGCGTGTAAGTGCGAGTAAGTTTGTGTACGTGTGTGTAGGTGCGTGTAAGTATGTGAAAGTACGTGTAAGTGCATGTAAGTACGTAAACATGCGTCTAAGTGTGTGTAAGTGCGTGTAAGTGTGTGTAAGTACGTGTAAGTGCGTGTAAGTGCGTATAAGTGCGTTTAAGTATGTGTAAGTGCGTCATAGTGTGTGTTAGTGCGCGTGAGTGCGTTTAAGAGCACGTAAGTGCATGTAAGTGCGTGTAAGTGCGGTTTACGTTCGTGCAAGTGAGTGTAAGTGCGTGTAAGTATGTGTAAGATTGTATAAGTGTGTGTAATTCTGTGTAAGTGCTAAAAGTGTGTGTAAGTGCGTATACGTGCACGTAAGTGCATGTAAGTACTAGTAAGTATGTATAAGTGCGTGTAAGTGCGTGTAAGTGCATGTAAGTGCGTGTACGTTTGTATAAGTGTGTGTAAGTGTATGTATGTGTATGTAAGTACGTGTAAGTACATGAAAGTATGTGTTAGTGCAAGTAAGTGCGTGCAAGTACGTGTAAGTACGTGTAAGTACGTGTAAGTTCATGTAGGTGCGTGTAAGTGCGTGTAAGTGCGTGTAAGTATGTATAAGTATGTAAGTACGTATAAGTGCGGTTTAAGTTTGGCTAAGTGCGTGTAAGTGCATGTAACTGCGTATAAGTGCGTATAAATGCGTGTAAATGTGTGTAAGTGCGTGTAAGTGCGTGTGAGTATAGTTAAGTGGATGTAATTTAGTGTAAATTTGTGTAAGTGTGTGTAAGTATGTATAAGTGTATGTAAGTGTGTGTAAGTGCGTGTAAGTGCGTGTAAGTGCGTGTAAGTGCATGTAAGTGCGTGTAAGTGCGTGTAAGTGTATGTAAGTGCGTGTAAGTGCGTGTAAGTACGTGTAAGTACGTATTAGTGCATATAAGTGAATATAAGTGCGTGCAAGTGCGTGTAAGTGTGGTTTAAGTGCGTGTAATTTTGTGTAAGTGCGTGTAAGTGCGTGTAAGTGCATGTAAGTGCGTGTAAGTGCGTGTAAGTGTATGTAAGTGCGTGTAAGTGCGTGTAAGTACGTGTAAGTACGTATTAGTGCATATAAGTGAATATAAGTGCGTGCAAGTGCGTGTAAGTGTGGTTTAAGTGCGTGTAATTTTGTGTAAGTGCGTGTAAGTGCGTGTAAGTTTATGTAAGTGCGAGTAAGTATGTGCAAGTGCGTGTAAGTGCGTATCAGTGCGTGTAAGTACGTGTAAGTACGTGTAAGTGTGTGTAAGTACGTGTAAGTACGGTTTACGTTCATGTAAGTATGTGTAAGTGTATGTAAGTGCGTGTAAGTGTGTGTAAGTGCGTGTAAGTGTGGTTTAAGTGCGTGTTATTTCGTGTAAGTTTGTGCAAGTGCATGTAAGTGCGTGTAAGTGTGTGTAAGTGCGTGTAAGTGCATGTAAGTACGTATAAGTACGTGTAAGTGTGTGTAAGTACGTGTAAGTGTGTGTAAGTGCGTGTAAGTGCGTGTAAGTGCGTGTAGGTGCGTGTAATTTTGTGTAAGTACGTGGAAGTATGTGTTAGTAAGTGTAAGTGCGTGTAAGTGCGTGTAGGTGCGTGTAATTTTGTGTAAGTACGTGGAAGTATGTGTTAGTAAGTGTAAGTGCGTGTAAGTACGTGTAAGTACGTGTAAGTGCGTGTAAGTGTGTGTAAGTGGATGTAAGTGCGGCTAAGTGCATGTACGTTCGTGCAAGTGCGTGTAAGTGTGTGTAAGTTTGTGTAAGTACGTGTAAGTGCGTGTAAGTGCGTGTAAGTGCTTGTAAGTGCGTGTAAGTGTGTGTAAATGCATGTACGTGTGTATAAGTACATCGAAGTGCATATAAGTGTGTATAAGTACGTGTAAGTGTGTGTAAGTGCGTGTAAGTGCGTGTGACTGCGTGTAAGTATGTGTAAGTGTGTGTAAGTGTGTGTAAGTTCGTGTAAGTATGTGTAAGTGAATGTAAGTACGTGTAAGTGCGTGTAAGTGCGTGTAAGTGCGCGTAAGTACATATAAGTCCATGTAAGTACATAAAAGTGCGTGTCAGTGTGTATAAGTGTGTGTAAGTGTGTGTAAGTGTGTGTAAGTGTGTGTAAGTGCGTGTTAGTGCATGTGAGTGCATGTAAGAGCGTGTAAGTGCATGTAAGTGCGTGTTAGTGCGGTTTAAGTTCGTGTAAGTGAGTGTAAGTGTGTGTAAGTATGTGTAAGTTTGTGTAAGTGTGTGTAAGTGCGTGTAAGTGCTAAACGTGCGTGTAAGTACGTGTAAGTACGTGTAAGTGTGTGTAAGTGCGTGTACGTGCAGTGTAAGTTTGTGTAAGTGCATATAAGTGCGTGTAAGTGCGTGTAAGTATGTGTAGGTATGTGTAAGTGCGTGTAAGTGCGTATAAGTGCGTGTAAGTATGTGAAAGTGCGTGTAAGTTCGTGTAAGTGTGTGTAAGTGCGCGTAAGTGCGTGTATGTATGTCTAAGTACGTGTAAGTATGTGTAAGTGCAAGTAAGTGCATGTAAGTACGTGTAAGTACGTATAAGTATGTATACATTTGTGTAAGTGCGTGTAAGTGCGTGTAAGTGCGTGTAAGTGTGTGTAAGTGCATGTAAGTACGGTTTACGTTTGTGTAAGTGCGTGTAAGTGCATGCAATTGCGTGTAAGTACGTGTAAGTGCGTATAAGTACATGTAAGTACGTGTAAGTGCGTGCAAGTGCCGTTTTAGTGGGTGTTTTTTTGTTTAAGTTTGTGTAAGTGCGTGTACGTGCAGGTAAGTGTATGTAAGTACGTAGAAGTGCGTATAAGTGCGTGTCAGTGCGTGTAAGTGCGTATAAGTGCGTGTAAGTACGTATAAGTGCTGTTAAGTGTGTGTAAGTGCATGTAAGTACGTATAAGTACGTGTAACTACCTGTTAGTGTGTGAAAGTGCGTGTAAGTGTATGCAAGAACGTGTAAGTGTGGTTTAAGTGCGTGCAACTTTGTATTAGTGTGTGTAAGTGCGTGTAAGTTAGTGTAAGTGCGTGCAAGTGCGTGTAAGTGTGTGTAAGTACGTGTAAGTGCCTGTAAGTGTGTGTTAGCATGTGTAAGTGTGTGTTAGTGCGTGTAAGTGCGTGTAAGTGTGTGTTAGTGTGAATAAGTGCGTGCAAGTGTGTGTAAGTGCATGTTAGTGCGTGTAAGTGCATGTAAGTGCATATAAGTGCGTGTAAGTGCGTATAAGTACGTGTAAGTACGTGTAAGTGCGTGTAAGAGCATGTAAGTGTGTATAAGTGGGTGTAAGTGCGTGTAAGTGTGTGTAAGTACGTGTAAGTTCGTGTAAGTGCGTGTAAGTGCATATAAGTGATTGTAAGTGCTTGTAAGTGTGTGTAAGTGCGTATAAGTGTGGTTTAAGTTCGTGTAAGTGCGTGTAAGTGTGTGTAAGTGCATGTAAGTGTGTTCATGTACGTGTAAGTACGTGTAAGTGCAGTTTAAGTGGATGTAACTTTGTGTAAGTTCGTGTAAGTACGTGTAAGTACGTGTAAGTGTGTGTATGTGCGTGTAAGTGCGTGTAAGTATGTGTAAGTACGTGTAAGTGCATGTAAGTGCGTGCCAGTACGTTTAAGTGCGTGTTAGTGCATGTAAGTATCTGTAAGTACGTGTAACTGTGTGTGTAGGTACATGTAGGTGTCTGTAAGTGTGTGTAAGTACATATAAGTGTGTATAAGTGCGTGTAAGTGCGTGTAAGTGCATGTAAGTGTATGTAAGTGTGGTTTAAGTGCGTGTAAGCTTGTGTAAGTGCGTATAAGTGCGTATAAGTGTGTATACATGTGTGTAAGTGCATGTAAGTGCGTGTAAGTGTAAGTGTGTATAAGTGTGTGTAAGTGTGTGTAAGTGTGTGTAAGTGTATATTAGTGCGTGTAAAAGCGTAAAAGTGTGTGTAAGTACGTATAAGTGCATGTAAGTGCATGTAAGTGCATGTAAGTCTGTGTAAGTGCGTGTAAGTATGTGTAAGTGTGTGTAAGTACGTGTAAGTGCGTGTTAGTGTATATAAGTACGTATAAGTGTGTGTAAGTACGTGTAAGTGTGTATAAGTGCGTATTAATGCATGTAAGTGCGTGTAAGTGCATGTGAGTGCGTGTGAGTGCGTGTAAGTATGTGTAAGTATATGTAAGTGCGTGTAAGTGTATGTAAGTATGTGTCAGTGTGTGTAAGTACGTGTATGTGTGTGAAAGTGTGTTTAAATGCGTGTAAGTTTGTGTAAGTGCGTGTAAGTGCGTTTAAGTACGTGTAAGTGCAAGAACGTGCGTGTAAGTGCGTGTAAGTACGTGTAAGTGTGTATAAGTACGTGTAAGTGTGTGTAAGTACGTGTATGTGTGTGAAAGTGTGTTTAAATGCGTGTAAGTTTGTGTAAGTGCGTGTAAGTGCGTTTAAGTACGTGTAAGTGCAAGAACGTGCGTGTAAGTGCGTGTAAGTACGTGTAAGTGTGTATAAGTACGTGTAAGTTTGTGTAAGTGCATCTAAGTTCGTGTGAGTGTGTGTAAGTGCGTGTAAATATGTGTAAGTGCATGTAAGTATGTGTAAGTACGTGTAAGTACAAGTAAGTACGTGTAAGTGCGTGTAAGTGTGTTTAAGAACGTGTAAATGCGTGAAAGTGTGTGTAAGTGTGTGAAAGTGCGTGTAAGTACGTGTAAGTGTGTGTAAGTATGTGTAAGTACGTGTAAGTGTGTGTAGGTGTGTTTAAGTGCGTGTATGTGCGTGTAAGTGCGTGTAAGTATGTGTAAGTACGTGTAAGTATGTGTGAGTACGTGTATGTTTGTGTAAGTGACTGTCAGTTTGAGTAAGTGCGTGTTAGTACATGTGAGTGCGTGTAAGTACGTGTAAGTGCGTATAAGTGTGTGTAAATGCGTGTTAGTGCATGTAAGTGCGTGTAAGTGCATGTAAGTATGTGTAAGTTTATGTAAGTGAATGTAAGTTCGTGTAAGTGTGTGAAAGTGCATGTAAGTGCGTGTGAGTGCGAATAAGTGCGTGTGTGTGTAAGTGCGTGTAAGTGTGTATAAGTGTGTGTAAGTGCATGAAAGTGCATGTACGTGTGTGTAAGTGCGTGTTAGTGCGTGTGAGTGCATGTAAGAGCGTGTAAGGGCATACAAGTGCGTGTAAGTGTGGTTTAAGTTCGTGTAAGTTCATGTAAGTGTGTGTAAGTACGTGTACGTTTGTGTAAGTGCGTGTAAGTGTGTGTAAGTGCTAAAAGTGAGTGTCAGTACGTATAAGTGCGTGTAAGTACGTGTAAGTGCATGTAAGTGCATGTAAGTGTGTGTAAGTGCGTGTAAGTATGTGTAAGTACGTATAAGTGTGTATAAGTGTGTGTAAGTATGTACAAGTGCGTGTAAGTGTGTGTAAGTGCGTATGAGTGTGTGTATAAGTATGTATAAGTGCGTGTAAGTGCATGTAAGTATGTGTACGTGCGTGTAATTGTGTGTAAGTGTGTGTAAGTTTGTGTAAGTGTGTGTTAATGCGTGTAAGTGTATTTAAGTGCGTCTAAGTATGTGTTAGTACATGTAAGTACGTGTTAGTGTGTGTAAGTGCGTGTAAGTTCGTATAAGTGTGTGTAAGTGCGTGTAAGTACTTATAAGTGCGTGAAAGTGCGTGGAAATGCGTGTAAGTGCAAGAAAGTACGTGTAAGTGCGTCTAAGTGCGTGTAAGTGTATATAAGTACGTGTAAGTTTGTGTAAGTGCATGTAAGTTCCTGTGAGTGTGTGTACTTGCGTGTAAGTGCGTGTAAGTGTGTATAAGTACGCGTAAGTGCCTGTAAGTACGTGTAAGTATGTGTAAGTGCGAGTAAGTGCATGTAAGTGCATATAAGTGCGTGTATGTGCGTGTAAGCACGTGTAAGTGCATGTAAGTGCATGTAAGTACATGTAAGTATGTGTACATACGTGTAAGTGCGTGTAAGTTCGTGTAAGTTCGTGTAAGTGCGTGTAAGTGCGTGTAAGTGCGTGTAAGTCCGTGTAAGTGCGTGTAAGTACGTGTAAGTATGTGTCAGTGCGTGTAAGTTCGTGTAAGTGACTGTCAGTTCGTGTAAGTGCGTGTAAGTGCGTGTAAGTACGTGTAAGTACGTGTTAGTTTGTGTAAGTGTGTGTAAATGCTTGTAAGTACATGTAAGTGCCTGTAAGTGTGTGTAATGGCGTGTAAGTACGGTTAAAGTTTGTGTGAGTACGTGTGAGTGCGTGTAAGTGCGTATAAGTGTGTATAAGTGTGTATAAGTGCGTGTAAGTGCAGTTTAAGTCCATGTAAGTGCGTATACGTGCGTGTAAGTACGTGTATATGAGTGTAAGTGTATGTAAGTGTATGTAAGTGCGTATAAGTGTGTGGAAGTATGTGTAAGTGCGTGTAAGTGCGTATACGTATGTGTAAGTACGTGCAAGTGCTAATAAGTGCATGTTAGTGCATGTAAGTGTGTGTAAGTGTGTGTAAGTGCGTATAAGTGCGTGTAAGTGCGTGTAAGTATTTGTAGGTGCGTGTACGTACGTATAAGTGTGTGTAAGTGTGTGTAAGTGTATGTAAGTGCGTGTAAGTATGTATAAGTTTGTGTAAGTGCGTGTAAGTGCATGTACGTGCGTGTAAGTGCGTGTGAGTGCGTCTAAGTGCGTGTAAGTGCGTGTAAGTACGTGTACGTACGTGTAAGTATGTGTAAGTGCATGTAAGTGTGGTGTAAGTATGAGTAAGTTGGTGGAAGTGCATGTTAGTATGTAGAAGTGTGTGTAAGTGCGTGTAAGTGTGTGTACGTGCGTGTAAGTGCCTGTAAGTACATATAAGTGCGTGTAAGTGTCTCCCAGTGTGTATTATTGTGTGTAAAAGCATATAAGTGTGTGTAAGTGCATGTAAGTGCGTGTAAGTGAATATAAATGCATGTAAGTGCATGTAAGTGCGTGTAAGTGCGTGTAACTGCGTGTAAGTCCGTGTCAGTGTGTGTAAGTGCACGTACATGCGAGTAAGTGCGTGTTGGTACGTGTAAGTGCGTGTAAGTACGTGGAAGTTTATGTAAGTGCGTGTAACTGCGAATAAGTGCGTGTAAGTGTGTGTAAGTGCGTGTAAGTACGGTTTAGGTTCGTGTAAGTGCGTGTAAGTGCGAGTAAGTACGTGTAAGTGTGTATAAGTGCGTCTAAGTGCGTGTAAGTGCGTATAAGTGCAGTTTAAGTGGGTGTAATTTTGTGTAAGTTCGTATAAAAGCGTGTAAGTGCGTCTAAGTGCGTGTAAGTGAGTGTAAGTACAACTAAATACGCATAAGTACGCGTAAGTATGTGTAAGTGCGTGTAAGTGTGTGTAAGTGCGTGCAAGTACGTGTTAGTGTGTGAATGTGTGTGTAAGTGTGTGTAAGTACGTGTAAGTGCATGTAAGTGCGAGTAAGTGCGTGTAGGTGCGTGTAGGTACGTGTAAGTGTGTGTAAGTGCATGTAAGTGCGTATACGTGCGTGTAAGTGCATGAAAGAATGAGTAAGTGCGTGTAAGTGCATGTAAGTGCATGTTAGTGTATGTAAGTGTGTGTAAGTATGTGTAAGTGTATGTAAGTACGTGTAAGTGCATGTAATTTCATGTAAGTGTGGTTTGAGTGTATATAAGTTTGTGTAAGTACGTGTAAGTACGTACACGTATGAGTAAGTGCGTGTAAGTGCGTATAAGTACGTGTAAGTGTGTGTAAGTGCGTGTAAGTAGGTGTAAGTATGTGTAAGTGTGTGTTAGTGCGTGTAAGTGTGTGCAAAAGCGTAAAAGTGCGTGTAAGTGTGTACAAGTGCATGTAAGTGCGTGTAAGTACATGTAAGTGCGTGTAAGTGTATGTAACTATGTGTAAGTGTGTGTAATTGCGTGTATGTGCATATAAGTGCATGTAAGTATGTGTAAGTTTGTATAAGTGCGTGTAAGTGTGTGTAAATGCATGTTAGTACGTGTAATTGCATGTACGTTTGTGTAAGTATGTGTAAATGCGTGTAAGTGTGTGTAAGTGCATGTAAGTACGTGTAAGTGCATGTAATTATGTGTAAGTACGTGTAAGGTCGTATAAGTGCGTGTAAGTGTGTGTAAGTATGTGTAAATGCGTGTAAGTGTGTGTAAGTGCATGTAAGTACGTGTAAGTGCATGTAATTATGTGTAAGTACGTGTAAGGTCGTATCAGAGCGTGTAAGAGCGTGTGAGTGTGTGTAAGTGCGTGTAAGTGCATGTAAGTGTGTGTATGTGCGTATAAGTGTGTGTAAGTGCCTGTAAGTTTGTGTAAGTGCGTGTAAGTGCGTGTAAGTACGTGTAAGTGCGTGTAAGTGCGTGTAAGTGTGTGTAAGTGCGTGTAAGTGCGTGTAAGTACGTGTAAGTGCGTGTAAGTGCGTGTAAGTGTGTGTAAGTATGTGTAAGTGCGTGTAAGTATGTATAAGTACATGTAAGTGCGTGTAAGTATGTATAAGTACATGAAAGTACGTGTAAGTTCATGTAAATGAATGTAAGTTTGTGTAAGTGCGGGTAAGTATGTGTAAGTGCGTGTAATTGCGTGTAAGTGCGTGTAAGTGCGTGTAAGTGCGTGTAAGTGTGTGTAAGTGTGTGTAAGTGCGTGTAAGTGTATGTAAGTGTGTGTAAATACGTGTAAGTGAGTGTAAGTATGTGTTAGTTTGTGTAAGTGAATGTAAGTTCGTGTAAGTGCGTATAAGTGCCTGTAAGTGCGTATTCGTGCGTGTAAGTGCGTATAAGTGCATACATGTGCGTGTAAGTGCGTGTAAGTGTGTGTAAGTGCATATAAGTGATTTCGTGTAAGTTCGTGTAAGTGCGTGTAAGTGCGTGTAAGTGCGTATAATTGTGTGTAAGTGCGTGTAAGTGCGTATAAGTGTATGTAAGTGAATGTAAGTGCGTATAAGTGCGTGCAAGTACGTGTTAGTGCGTGATAGTACGTGTAAGTATGTGTAAGTGCATGTAAGTGTGTGTAAGTGCGTCTTAGTATGTATAATTACGTGTGGGTGCATGAAGGTGCGTGTAAGTCTGTGTAAGTATGTGTAAGTGCGCGTAAGTACGTGTAAGTACGTGTAAGTGCATGTTAGTGCGTGTAAGTATATGTAAGTGCGTATAAGTGTGTGTAAGTACGTCTAAGTGCATGTAAGTATGTCTAAGTGCCTGTAAGTGCATATAAGTGCGTGTAAGTACGTGTGAGTGCGTGTAAGTGTGGTTGAAATGCGTATACGTTCGTGTAAGTGCGTGTAAGTAGGCATTAGAAAACAATATCCGCTATCCGGGGTATCCGCACTATCCTTCCAGTATCCGGATAGCAGATAGTACCTGGAAAACAACTTAGAAGGATATGCGGATACATCCGTATATATCTGGATGTGGATATCAGCTGGAGATATGTGGCTTTTTCTGAAGGTGCCCGTGAGTATCCGGAGGTATCCACTGGTATCCGTACAAGTATCGGGGTGTATCCGTACTTCTATCCGTTGAGCTATCCGGATAGTGCAAGTATCCGCAAATATCCGTAAGTATCCGGATATTTGAGGCAACTATCCAGATAGCGGATACCTGACTGGTGAAAATATCCGGATAGCGGATACCTCCACAAAGGGACAGATAAATCCGGATTTTCATGCCTATGTGTTAGTGCGTATAAGTGTGTGTAAGTGTGTATAAGTGCGTGTAAGTGTGTGTAAGTGGGTGTAAGTATGTGTTGGTGTGTGTAAGTGTGTGTAAAAGTGTATAAGTGCGTGTAAGTATGTGTAAGTGTGTGTAAGTGCATGTAAGTGTGTATAAGTACATGTAAGTGCGTGTAAGTGTGTGTAAGTGTGTGTAAGTACGTGTAAGTACGTGTCAGTGCGTGTAAGTGCGTGTAAGTGTGTGTAAGTGTGTATAAGTGCGTGTAAGTGTGTGTAAGTGCATATAAGTGTATATAAGTGCGTGTGAGTGTGTGTGAGTACGTGTAAGTATGTATAAGTACGTGTAAATGTGTATAAGTGCGTATAAGTGTGTATAAGTGTATGTAAGTGCCTGTAAGTACATGTAAGTGTGTATAAGTGCGTGTAAGTTTGTGTAGGTGCGTGTAAATGTGTGTAAGTGCGTGTAAGTGCATGTAAGTGTGTGTAAGTGCATATATGTATGTATCAGTGCGTGTAAGGTCGTGTAAGAGTGTGTGAGAGCGTGTAAATGCGTATAAGTATGTGTAAGTACGTGTAAGTGTGTGTAAGTGTGTGTAAGTGCGTATAAGTGCATGTAAGTACGTGTACGTTCGTGTAAGTATGCGTAAGTGCATGTAAGTGTGTGTAACTGCGTGTACGTGCGTATAAGTATATGTAATGCGTGTAAGTGCGTGAAAGTACGTGTAAGTTTGTGTAAGTGCGTGTAAATTCCTCTAAGTACATGTAAGTACATGTAAGTGTGTGTAAGTGCGTGTAAGTGCGTGTAAGTGCGTGTAAGTATGTGTAAGTGTGTGTAAGTGCATGTAAGTACGTGTAAGTACGTGTAAGTGCAAGTAAGTGCATGTTAGTATGTGTAAGTGCATGTGAGGCGTATAAGTACGTGTAAGTGTGTATAAGTGCGTGTAAGTGCATGTAAGTACGTGTAAGTGTGTGTAAGTGCGTGTAAGTGCGTGTAAGTGTGTGTAAGTGTGAGTAAGTACGTGTAAGTGCATGTAAGTGCGTGTAAGTGCGTGTAAGTGCGTGTAAGTGCGTGTAAGTGCGTATAAGTACGTGTGAGTTTGTGTAAGTGCATGTAAGTTCGTGTAAGTGCGTGTAAGTATGTGTAAGTGCGTGTAAGAGCGTGTAAGTACGTTTAAGTTTGTGTTAGGGAATATAAGTTCGTGTAAGTGCGTGTAAGTGCGTGTAAGTATGTGTAAGTGCGTGTAAGAGCGTGTAAGTACGTTTAAGTTTGTGTTAGGGAATATAAGTTCGTGTAAGTGCGTGTAAGTGCGTGTAAGTATGTGTAAGTGCGTGTAAGAGCGTGTAAGTACGTTTAAGTTTGTGTTAGGGAATATAAGTTCGTGTAAGTGCGTGTAAGTGCGTGTAAGTATGTGTAAGTGCGTGTAAGAGCGTGTAAGTACGTTTAAGTTTGTGTTAGGGAATATAAGTTCGTGTAAGTGCGTGTAAGTGCGTGTAAGTATGTGTAAGTGCGTGTAAGTGCGTGTAAGTGTGAGTAAGTACGTGTAAGTGCATGTAAGTGCGTGTAAGTGCGTGTAAGTGCGTGTAAGTGCGTGTAAGTGCGTATAAGTACGTGTGAGTTTGTGTAAGTGAATGTAAGTTCGTGTAAGTGCGTGTAAGTATGTGTAAGTGCGTGTAAGTGCGTATAATTGCGTGTAAGTGCGTGTAAGTATATGTAAGTATGTGTAGGTACGTGTAAGTTTGTGTTAGGGAATATAAGTTCGTGTAAGTGCGTGTAAGTGCGTGTAAGTGCGTGTAAGTACGTGGTAAGTGTGTGTAAGTATGTGTAAGTGCTTGTAAATACGTGTAAGTGTGTGTAATTGTGTATGAGTGCATGTGAGTGCATGTAAGTATGTGTAAGTGCGTGTAAGTGCATGTAAGTACGTGTAAGTACGTCTCAGTACGTAAAAGTGCGTGTAAGTGCGTGTAAGTGCATGTTAATGCGTGTACGTTCGTGTAAGTGCGTGTAGATGCGTGTAAGTATGTGTAAGTTCATGTAAGTGCGTATAAGTGCATGTAAGAATGTGTAAGTGCGTGTAAGGTCGTGTAAGAGCATATGAAAGCGTGTAAGTACGTACAAGTGCGTGTAAGTGCGTGTAAGTGCGTATACGTTTGTGTAAGTGTGTGTAAGTGCGTGAAAGTACGTGTAAGTACGTGTAAGTGCATGCAAGTGCGTGTAAGTGCGTGTAAGTGCATATAAGTATGTATAAGTGCCTATAAGGTCGTGCAAGAGCGTGTGAGAGCATGTAAGTGTGTGTAAGCGCGTGTAAGTACGTGTAAGTACATGTAAGTGTGTGTAAGTACGTGTAAGTACGTGTAAGTGCGTGTAAGTGCGTGTAAGTACGTGTAAGTACATGTAAGTGTGTGTAAGTACGTGTAAGTACGTGTAAGTGCGTGTAAGTGCGTGTACGTTCATGTAAGTGCGTATAAGTATGTGTAAGTGCATGTAAGTGTGTGTAAGTGCAAAAAAGTGTGTGTAAGTACATGCAAGTGTGTGTAAGTATGTGTAACTGCGTATACGTGCATGTAAGTGTGTGTAAGTGTGTATAAGTGTGTGAAAGTACGTGTAAGTTTGTGTAAGTACATATAAGTTAATGTAAGTGCATGTAAGTGCATGTAAGTGCATGTAAGTGCATGTAAGTGCGTGTAAGTGTGTGTAAGTGCGTGTAAGTGCGTGTAAGTATAAGTAAGTGCGTGTAAGTACGTGTAAGTATGTGTAAGTGCAAGTAAGTGCGTGTAAGTACGTGTAAGTGCCTGTAAGCACGTGTAAGTGCGTGTAAGTGCGTATGAGTACGTGTAAGTGTGTGTAAGTACGTGTAAGTGCGTGTAAGTGCGTGTAAGTGCATGTAAGTGCGTGTACAAGCGTGTAAGTACGTGTTAGTGTGTCTAAGTGCGTGTAAGTACGTGTAAGTGCGTGTAAGTATGTGTAAGTTTGTGTAAGTGAGTGTAAGTTTGTGTAAGTGCGTGTAAGTGTGTGTAAGTACGTGTAAGTGCGTGTAAGTGTATGTAAGTGCGTGTAAGTGTGTGTAAGTGCATGTAAGTGCGTGTAAGTGCGTACAAGTGCGTATAAGTGTGTTTAAGTGTGTGTAAATACATGTAAGTTTGTGTAAGTAAATGCATGTTCATGTTAGTGCATGTTAGTGTGTAGAAGTACGTATAAGTGCGTGTAAGTACGTGGTAAGTACGTGTAAGTGCGTGTAAGTGTGTGTAAGTGCGTATAAGTATGTGTAAGTGTGTGTAAGTGTGTGGAAGTGCGTGTAAGTACGTGTAAGTGCGTGTAAGTGTGTGTAAGTGCGTATAAGTATGTGTAAGTGTGTGTAAGTGTGTGGAAGTGCGTGTAAGTACGTGTTAGTGCGTGTGAGTGCGTGTAAGAGCGTGTAAGTGCATGTAAGTGAGTACAAGTGTGATTTATGTTCGTGTAAGTGAGTGTTAGTGCGTGTAAGTACGTGTAAGTTTGTATAAGTGTGTGTAAGTGTGTGTAAGTGCTAAACGTGCGTGTAAGTGTGTGTAAGTACGTGTAAGTGTGTGTAAGTGTGTGTAAGTGCTAAACGTGCGTGTAAGTGTGTGTAAGTACGTGTAAGTGTATGTAAGTACGTGTAAGTACAGTTTAAGTTGGTGTGAGTGCGTGTATGTGCGTGTAACTGCGCGTAAGTGCGTGTAAGTGTCTGAAGTGCGTGTAAGTGTGTATCAGTGCGTGTAAGTACCTATAAGTGCGTGTAAGTGTGTATAAGTGTGTGTAAGTTTGTTCACGTACGTGTAAATGCGTGTAAGTGTGCGTAAGTGCATGTAAGTGCGTATAAGTGCATATAAGTATGTGTAAGTGCGTGTAAGGTCGTATAAGAGCGTGTGAGAGCGTGTAAATGCGTGTAAGTACGTTTAAGTGCATGTAAGTGTGTGTAAGTGCGTGTAAGTGCGTGTAAATGCGTGTAAGTACGTTTAAGTGCATGTAAGTGTGTGTAAGTGCGTGTAAGTGCGTGTAAGTGCATGTAAGTGCGTGTAAGTTCGTGTAAGTGTGTGTAAGTACGTGTAAGTGTGTGTAACAACGTGTACGTGTGTATAAGTGCATGTAATGCGTGTAAGTGTGCAAAAGTACGTGTAAGTTCGTGTAAGTGCATGTAAATTCCTGTAAGTATATGTAAGTGCATGTAAGCTTGTGTAAGTGCGTGTAAGTGCGTGAAAGTGTGTGTAAGTACGTGTAAGTGTGTGTAAGTACGTGTAAGTACGTGTGAGTACGTGTAAGTACAAGTAAGTGCGTGTAAGTATGTGTAAGTGCATGTAAGTGCGTATAAGCACGTGTAAGTGCGTGTAACTGCGTATAAGTGCATGTAAGTGCGTGTAAGTGCGTGTAAGTACGTGTAAGTGCGTGTAAGTGTGTGTAAGTGTGTGTAAGTACGTGTAAGTGCATGTAAGTGCGTGTAAGTACGTATAAGTGCGTATAAGTGCATGTAAGTGGGTATAAGTACGTGTGAGTTTGTGTAAGTGAATACAAATTCGTGTAAGTACGTGTAAGTGTGTGTAAGTGCGTTTAAGTGCGTGTAAGTGCGTGCAAGTGCGTGTAAGTGCGTGTAAGTTCGTGTAAGTGATTGTAAGTACGTGTAAGTGTGTGTAAGTGCGTGTGAGTGTGTATGAGTGCATGTAAGTACGTGTAAGTGCGTGTAAGTGTATGTAAGTGCATGTAAGTACGTCTCAGTACGTGTAAGTGCATGTAAGTGCGTGTAAGTGCGTGTTAATGCGTGTACGTTTGTGTAAGTGCGTGTAAATACGTGTAAGTATGTGTAAGTGCATGTGAGTGCGTATAAGTGCATGTAAGAATGTGTAAGTGCGTGTAAGGTCGTGTAAGAGCATATGAGAGCGTGTAAGTGCGTACAAGTGCGTGTAAGTGCGTGTAAGTGCGTGTAAGTTTGTTCAAGTGCGTGTAAGTGCGTGTAAGTGCGTGTAAGTACGTGTAACTGCATGTAAGTGTGTGTAAGTGTGTACAAATACCTGTAAGTATGTATAAGTGCATGTAAGTGTGTGTAAGGGTGTGTAAGTGCATGTAAGTATGTGTAAGTACGTGTAAGTTTATGTAAGTGTGTATGAATGCGTGTAAGTGCGTGTACCTGCGTGTAAGTGCGTGTAAGTGCATGTAAGTATGTGTAAGTACCTATAAGGTCGTGTAAGAGCATGTGAGAGCATGTAAGTGCGTGTAAGTGCATGTAAGTACGTGTAAGTGCATGTAAGTGCGTGTAAGTACGTGTAAATACGTGCAAGTGCGTGTAAGTACGTGTACGTTCATGTAAGTGTGTATAAGTGCATGTAAGTGGGTGTAAGTATGTGTAAGTGCATGTAAGTGTGTGTAAGTGCAAGAAAGTGTGTGTAAGTACATGTAAGTGTGTGTAAGTGTGTGTAACTGCGTGTATGTGCATGTAAGTGTGTGTAAGTGCATCTAAGTGCATGAAAGTACGTGTAAGTTTGTGTAAGTGCAAAAACGTTCATGTAAGAGCATGTAAGTAGATGTAAGTGCGTGTAAGTGCGTGTACGTGCGTGTAAGTGCGTGTAAGTGCGTGTAGGTATGTGTAAGTGCGTGTAAGTATGTGTAAGTCTGTGTAAGTGCAAGTAAGTGCGTGTAAGTATGTGTAAGTACGTGTAAGTGCCTGTAAGCACGTGTAAGTGCGTGTAAGTGCGAACAAGTACGTGTAAGTGTGTGTAAGTATGTGTAAGTACGTGTAAGTGCATGTAAGTGCATGTAAGTGCGTGTAAGTGCGTGTAAGTGCGAACAAGTACGTGTAAGTGTGTGTAAGTATGTGTAAGTACGTGTAAGTGCATGTAAGTGCATGTAAGTGCGTGTAAAAGCGTGTAAGTACGTGTAAGTGTGTGTAAATGTGTATAAGTACGTATAAGTGCGCGTAAGTATGTGTAAGTTCGTGTAAGTGAATGTAAGTTCGTGTAAGTGCATGTAAGTGCGTGTAAGTGTGTGTAAGTGCGTGTAAGTGCATGTAAGTATATGTAAGTACGTGTAAGTGCGTGTAAGTGCATGTAAGTGCGTATAAGTGTGTACAAGTGCGTATAAGTGCGTTTAAGTACGTGTAAATACATGTAAGCTTGTGTAAGTGCATGTGTGTTTATGTTAGTGCATGTCAGTATGTGTAAGTGCGTATAAGTGCGTGTAAGCACGTGGTACGTGTGGTTAAGTTCCTGTAGGTGTATGTAAGTGCGTGTAAGTATGGGTAAGTGTCTGTAAGTGTTTGTAAGTATGTGTAAGTACGTGTTAGTGTGTGTGAGTGCGTGTAAGAGCGTGTAAGTACATGTAAGTGTGTACAAGTGTGGTTTATGTTCGTGTAAGTGAGTGTTAGTGCGTGTAAGTACGTGTAAGTTTGTGTAAGTGTGTGTAAGTGTGTGTAAGTGCTAAACGTGCGTGTAAGTGCATGTAAGTGCGTGTAAGTGCATGTAAGCACGTGTAAGTACAGTTTAAGTTTGTGTAAGTGCGTGTAAGTGTGTGTACGTGCGTGTAAGTGCGTGTAAGTATGTGTAAGTGCGTGTAAGTGCGTGTAAGTGCGTGTAAGTATGTATAAGTACATGTATGTTTGTGTAAGTATGTGTAAGTGTGTGTAAGTGCGTGTAAGTACGTGTAAGTACGTGTATGTATGTGTAAGTGCAAATAAATGTGTGTAAGTATGTGTAAGTACGTATAAGTATGTGTAAGTTTGTGTAAGTGCGTGAAAGTGCGTGTAAGTGTGTGTAAGTGCTTGTAAGTATGTGTTAGTACTTGTAAGTGCGGTTTAAGTTTGTGTAAGTACGTGTAAGTACATGTAACTACGTGTAAGTGCGTGTAAGTGTATGTAAGTGTGTATAAGTGCGTGTGAGTACAGTTTAAGTGGGTGTAAGTGTGTATAAGTGCGTGTAAGTGTGTGTAAGTGCATGTCAGTACGTATAAGTGCATGTAAGTGCGTGTAAGTGCGTGTAAGTGTGTGTAAGTATGTGTAAGTGCGTGTAAGTGCATGTGACTTCATGTAAGTATGTGTAAGTGTGTGTAAGTGTGTGTAAGTG